>JAVJIF010032827.1:0-153655 GCA_038442645.1 Agave tequilana
AAACAATATCTAGCATGCATGAATATGAACAAGTAATAACAATGCAAGATATAAGAAAGATAAAAGTTGAGAGATAGTTGATCAAATACAAACACCAAGATATGTTTTGAGGTTCGAGCCACTGCTCTACGTCCCCGCCTTCACATAGAAGGATTTCCACTACGTCCACACATGACCTTCCACAAAGGAACCTCCACTGAGGAATTACAACTCTACACTGGGAGTACATAACTCCTCTCTCAATATACAAACCTTTACACATGAGTGGCACAAAGCAAAAAAAGAAATACACTTGGTGATCATAAAGATTACAAACACTCTCTTGGTGATCTTAAAGGATCACAAACAATTTTTCTCACAAACAAAGATTCTAAAATAGATTTTGAATTGATTGCTCAAGTGTGAGAAAACTGAAAATCACCTAGAGGGGAGTGAATAGGTGATGGCTATACTTAATGAAAAATAATGTGGAATTAAAAACAAACTAGCAATAAGAAATAACAATTAGATAGATCTTACAAAGAGTAAGCAATATAAGTGTAAGTAAAGAGAAAGAGTAGAGTTTAGAGAGATAGTAGACAATCGCAAACACAAGGATATGTTCGAGGTTCGAGCCACTGCTCTATGTCCCCGCCTTCAACACGATGAAGTATTTTCACTATGACCGATCCACCGGATCGTCAATCAGTTACAAGTTCTTATTAGAACTCTTCGGACACACTTGTCCTCTCTCACGATGCCGCAACACCAACTTGGAGCTCACTAGCTCGCTCGAGGCCACAACCTCTACAACTTCTCATCGAAGAAAGCGGTGATCAACACTTGACCACAAGATAGCTCACAAGCACAACCTTACAACTAAGATGAGGAAGTGAAACACTTGAGATTGTATAGTGCAAATAGCAAGTAGAGAAGTAGAGGAAAGGCTCAAGCTAAAATACCAATTTTGAAAATAGTTGGCTCAAGAGAAAATCTTTTACAAAGAGGATAAACTATGAAAAACTTTGATGTAAGGCTTAGAAATCTTGTTATGAAGTTGTTTCATAGTCCCACTATTTACAGGGGATGAAAACCAGGCTAGAAAATAAAATAGATCTGTTGGGACAAGACCCAACAAAAGACAAAACTGAATCTAGCCGTTGGTAGCCAAGTCAGCAGAAATTTCTGCTGTCGATCGACCGGCCAGTCGACCGCCAACGGTCAGATTTTCGATCGTTGGGAAAAGCGGTCGACTGTGGTTCCTAAACAGAGAGTGAAACTCTTTGTCGGTCGACTGGGGCGGTCGACCGGAACAAACAGAGAGCACTGCTCTTGCAGCCGGTCGACCGAAGTGCACGTTTGCACTTGGTGCATGTCAGTCGACCGCTCGGTCGACCGACAGAGCAGTTTTGCTCTGCCAGCGGTCAACCGCCCGGTCGACCAGCTGAAGGCTAAAGCCTGTTTTTGAAAATCCTTTTGAAACCAATATTTTTTCAACAAAATTTTCTTTTGATAAGTAAATACAAAATAGAGTTCTAGGGATTTGAAGAGCTAGAGTGTGATCATGGATCAACACCAAATAAATTAGAACTATATTTTGATAAAATTCTTTTCTAAAACAAAAACCAGTTTTTCCAAAACTTGTTTTTCCGAAAACTGATTTTTCGAAACTTTTTTTGTCTGAAACTCGGTTAGAAACTTGGTAATAAATTTTTGTTTTGAAAACATAAAGGAGTATGAAATGTATGTGTGTGTGTGTGACAATCCCAAAAGCTATCAACTTCTTTCATCTTGGTTTTAACAAATGACTATAAATCCTAACTAAAATGGAAAAGGTAAAAATACAAATCTTGAAATAGTCTTCTTAATATTGCTTGATCCTTGAGCTCTTCTAGTGTGTTAGGCTCTGGGATCTAAATCTTCTGGGCGTCCAAATGTGTAAGTCTTGTGATGGAGCCGAAATGCAACATATGATTTTATCTGAAACTTAATTAAACAATTTTGTTAATACCTAACTACATATGGTTTGTTATCATCAAAACTAGGGCTAATGGCCTTTGGGCCAACAATCTCCCCTTTTTGATGGTAACAAAACATAAGGAGTTATTACAAATATTTTGGGAAGAGATTTCAACTGAAGCTCCCCCTAAACACATGCATATATAAGAATAAGACATAAAAGAGCTAAATGCAACAATAAGAGCATATGAATAAGATATGATAATATACCTCTAATGCTAACCATCTATGCATAACAAAGATACTGAGTTATAAAAGAGTATGCATAAATGATTACCTCCATCCATCCAAAAATACCTCCAGCCTCCAAAATAAGTGGTGGATGGTTGGATCAACAAGAAACAATACACATATACCACATAAAGACAATAAGGATAACTACCATATCAGAAATAAATATGTCCATACATGCTTAGAGGTTCATGCCAACCTCAAAAACCAAATACAAACACACAAAGCATATGTCCATAAAATAAAATACATATCCAACTTCAAATACAGAAAATAAATACTCCCAAACATAACAAAAGCTAACTCCCACAAATAACTCCATCAAAATATATCTCTCCCCCTTTTTGCCATCAACAAAAGGGGTCAACGCTCCTGGAAATCAGGGTCTTCCTGCTGAGCTGGAGCATCAGGAACAACAGTAGTAGGAACCCAAGGCTCAAAAGGAGGACCAGTCAGAGAAAGTGGCCGAGAGTGACTACTCGAAAGTGAACGAATCTGCCACTTTCGAGTAGATGACACCAATCGTTCTTATTGTAGGTGTCATCTACACAGGTCTGCAAGTAGCGGATAGATGCACAAATATGCTGGAGATCATTGTCCACTCGCTGCTCTAGCCGCTGAAAGTGAGCGGTCATCTGAGCGGACATATGCAGGCTATGCTCCCGAAGCTGAGTGGAGAGAGTTTGATAGGGATCAAAAGGAATAGAAGAAGTAGAAGAAGATCCTAGAGCAACAGCAGGTATGATAGGATGGGGCTGAGGAGCAGGAGCACGCTCCTTAATACGCATCCTCTTGAGAAGAGTGCTATTGATGTCAACTGACGGTTCGATGGACCATTCAGTGGAAAGATCGAACTTGAGTTGCTTCAACAGACGTGTGATGAGCATCCCATAGGGCAAGTGCTGGGTTGGGATCAGAAGATGATCGGACGTCATGTAGTCGATGATGAGTTTAAGAATATTAATTCTAATGCCTTTCAGAAGGCAATAGATCAGAAGAGGAGCAGAACCTCTAGCATGACTATTTTTTTCTGACTTTGGCAGGAGGTTATAAAAATAATTTTGGCTAAGACTTGGACAGTGAGAGTGTAGTACTTCACCTCCTCATTCCTAACCAATGTCGGGTTATCATCATCATGAAGCAAAATGGAGGCGGTGTGGGCAGACTCACCGTCAGGATAGGCAAAATCATGTAAATTCACATTATAAATATCTACCCCCTCACAGGAGAGGTGTAGGTGACGTGCAAATTTATCAAGGAAAATATGTATATCCTTACCCAAGACTCTAGACCTGATGTGATCATTCTGAAATGACAGGTTAGAGTAGAAGTAGTGTACTAGATCAGGGTAAACTGGCTCTTTGATGGTGACAAAATTCTCAAGAGAACTAGTACTTAAAATATTAGCAAGATTAAGGTGCTCAAAATCACTGAGCACCACAGTCCTACCAGAGATAACACTTTTATTGTGGATTATTGTAAATTTGTGAGATGCATTTTGGCAGATGAAGGGGTTAGAAGATGATTCAGGGGTTTTTTCCTTCTCAGATCTGAATCTTTTGGACATGGTGAAGGATTAATCAAGATAATAGCACAAAATAAGATGGATAAACAAGAATAATATAGAAAATTGAAGAGATTAAGGAGAAATTTTGGTTATACCTTCAAAATCCAAGAAAAATCCCTGAAAAATTGCAAATCTGGAGCCTGAGAAGGATTTTTAACGAATTTTGTGGAAGAAATTTTGAATTGGAAGAGTTTTTAATGGGTTGTATTTGGTTTGGGAGGAGGAGAATTGAAAGGGAAGAAAGAGTCAGTGGATTTGAGGAGAAAGGAAAGAAATTAGGGATTAGGGTTTTATATATTATTGGGTGTAAAACAGTTTACCCGACTCCCGGTCGACCGACGCAAACCGAGAGCAAACTCGGTTTCAGTCGGTCGACCGACTTCAGGCTAAATTTTTTTTTTTGTATTCCAGGTAAATTCGATCGACCGGGCCTATGATAGGCTAACTCAGTCGACCGGTCGGTTGACCGTAACTGCCCAAAAAACTATAAAAGTTTTATTTTTGTTTTTAATTTATTTTCTTTTAAGATGAAATTAGAATCTAGTATATTTTAACACATAAAACAGGGAAATAATGTTAAAATTTTAATATGCATGAAAAACGCATAAAAATTAATTTTTATTCTACTTTTTTATTATTAACAATATATTTCTTAATAATTAAGCAACAGATTTGAGATATTGAAGCCGAATACCCCTTTAAGGGTTTTGAACTTCTCCCCGACATTCCTCTAATAAGAGTTGAGGCGCGCAATTGCTATACCTATTTATTTGCTTAATTTTGGTTAAATAAATTTTCATATTTGACAATATACTTATAAAACATTTATTAACCAAAAAAAAAAAACTTTGATACATGGACAAACAAAAGATGTCTAGAATTGAAATAAAAGTAAACTAAATACACAATCTCAACTATAGTCAAGATGCAAAAAAAAAAAAAAAAAATAAGGGCATGCAAGTCTATATAATTAAAGTATATTATTACAAAATGAAACTAGGAAATCCTATGCATGCATAGGTCTAGTTAGAAAGAAAATTTTCAAGTGGAGAAGTTACCAAACCACGGGCAATCTCCAAAATCGGTGCCTCTTTGATAGCGATGCAAGTGACGATTTGTTCGTTAAGCTTTGATGCATCCACCACCCGGGCACCATCTCCCCCTAAGTCGTGGAGGAGGACGACGCACCTATATCAATTAAATTTGACTTGTCCTTTGGTACCCAAATCTTTTTAGGTCCTATGAAGTTAGTATTTTCTCGAACCCAAACATTCTTGTTAATCATATTTAATTCTGCATAACAAAATTCTGCTAAATGGCCTTTGCGGGCACAATGTGCACAAGTATATATTTTCCATACATAAATGCATGCTTGTGTTGATGTGAGTGTGCTTGCTCTCCATGATGTGTGTTTGATGCATGAGGAGTGTGTTTCCTTTGGGTTTTTCCCTTAGAAAATATAGATGCAAATTTATTAATGTCAAAAACTCACTTTTTCTAAGTTGTATCCAAGACCTCAATGCGTTTTTGAATATCCAAAAATTCATTTTTATTACAAGTGATGATTGGGCTTTTAGTCTTATAAGTAGTTTTATATTTTTCAAATTCATTTTCATTTTCTCAAAAGATTTTGACAAATCATTTTTCTCATTTAAAACAATCTCAAATTTGTTCTTTAATAAATCATTTTTCTTTTTCAATTTTTTGTTTTGTGAAAGAGAAATTTCATATCTATTTTGTAGTTCTTCAAAAAATTGTGCTAATTCATCGATGGTCAAATCCTCATCTTCTAAAGAATTTTCTAGGTTTACCTTAGAAGCTTCATCGCTATGTGCAATGAAGCACATGTGTGTGGTATCGATCTCCTCTTCGGATTCTGTCTCCGAGTCATCCCACCTGGCCACCGTCGTCTTCTTCTTCTTTTGCACGTTCTTGGAGGGTGTAGCTTGTAAAGAGGGACAATCCGCAATTAGATGACCCGTCCGTTTGCAATGGAAGAAAGAACCCGTTTCCTCCCTTTTCTTTTCAAGTCTTCCTTGAGGTCTTCCTCTTCAGAAGTTACTTTGTCTACCTTTCTTGTAGAACATCTTGCCCACTTTTCTAATGAGCATGGCAAAGTCCTCATCATAGTTTTCCAATGATTCATCTTCATCAAAGGAGAATGAAGTCGCCTCGAAAGCTATTGCTTTCTTCTTTGGAGCCTCCCTTTATTCTCTCACCTTTATTTCCATCTCATGGGTTTTGAGATTACCGATGAAGCTGGAAAAGTCCATCTCCTCCCTATCGTTGAGCTCCTTGAGGGTGGTTGCCTTGATTTTCTAAGATTTGGGAAGAGCTCTAATGACCTTTCGAATCTTTTGGTCATTATCAATCTTGTCACCTAAAGAGGATGAAGCATTAGTGATCTTGGTGAACCGAGTGAGCATTTCATCTATACTTTCATTTTCAAGAATATAAAAATTCTCTGAGAACGGAGCAAGTCAATTTTGAATCTCTTGACTTGCGACGTCCCCTCATGAGTAATGATAAAGGTCATTCCAAACTTCATAAACGGATTTGTAATTAATTATACGAGAAAGATCATCTTCATTTAATGCTTGTGTAAGTGCATATTGGGCTTTAGCATTGGCCTCATAGTCCTTAGCGGTTGCTTTGGCCCATGTATCCTCATCACCGTGAGTGATGGGGAGATTTTGTCTCCTCGTTTTAAATTAACCGCAAGCGCACGGTCGTTCGATGTAGCACTTGAGGGTCGATCCACAGGGACATGCAGTTCTTTTGGTTTCAACACTTTTAGACGAATTGAGTAAAAAATTTTGGGATAGTTTTGCTCTGAACTATGTGTTAATTTAGAAAAGTTGAGCACCTAGGGTCGAATCCTGTAAACTAGTATCAAGTGGTCAATCTCGGTCTCCACACGAGTATGCTGTTATTCACCAAATCTCTACTTCTATTAGGCAAAGTAAGTCTGAACACTAGATCTAAATACAAGGTATTGTCTACATCACATGGTCCATCAAAGGTAAATAAAATGACTAAATAAATAAAAGTAGAAAAGCAGTAAAACTCTAAGCATAGACCATTGACTATTGATACATACCCTGTCAAATAACTAGTGACTCTAGAAATAATCTCCTAAAAGTTGTCGGTCAATTGGTGTGCAAATAACCATATATAGGAGATCCAACGAATGGTCACAAGACATTCTAACCTAAGTTCATTTCTCCTAGATACAAGAGGGGGTCTATCTATGCATGATACAACTAACAATGATACAATCTCATAAATTAATCATACTTAAATACTTAAAATAATTAATACAACTAAATCAGTTTAAAACTATTTAAATTTAAGTAAATAATTAATTGCAAACACTAATTAATTAAACTAATCAAACTAATAAAAATAAAAAATAAAAAAACGTACCTTTGCTCTGTAAGAGCATGCCGCCTCCATGATGAAAAGCAAAAAGGGGGGGAAAAAATTTTCTAATAAAATAATGTGGCCAAAACTCCCAAAATACAAAAAAAAGCTAAAGTTAACAAAAACCTAGATTTTATTAAAGGTAGCTAAAAAAATAATACAAAAGGAAAAAAAATAAAACCCTAGATCCTTGCTGATCGCCCCCCACAGCAGCCCTGTTTTTTTTTCCTTTATATAATAAGGATATTTTACAAAACAGCCCCTTAACAATTACATATTACAAATTAATTCAGTTTTGACTCAGGCTGATTTTATAAATGGCCAATACGGGCAATCAAATAGTCGATTTAGCAAAAACTCTCAACATCAAAGTTGTAGATCTTCGAATTCTCTTTCTGTAGAGTCTTGAACGACTTCTTTCGGAGTCCTGTAGCTAAAGTTATAGCCAAAACACCGTAATATGTTTGGAAAGCAACCGTTAATCTTTTACAAATTGCGTGATTTTGTTGCTGAAAGTAACCGGATTCCTCTTCTCTTTTCTTTATCTTTTCCCTGCAAATTTCAATCAAATATACCCGAGTAGCATTATTTATATACAAATAATAGATAATTAGGAGCATAAAATGATGAAAAATCGTGCTGATCAAATACCCCCACACTTATATTTTGCTAGTCCTCGAGCAAAATAATGAAAAGAAAAGAAAAAATAAACTACCCTAACTCACTTTCGTAGGAATCACGGTTGCACTTACCATGTGCAACAAGCCGTTAAACCCTAAGTTACCCCTAGAGGACGAGTTTTGTCTCGTGAGGGTTTTCAGTAGATTACACCCACAAAATCCAAGAAAGTTAGAGATTAAGAAATAAATAAAAGTAAAAAAAGGATAACTGAAAATCAAGAAAAGGAAAACAAATCAGTTTTTTTTTAGTTAACTAGCTAGCAAGATCATCAATTTCCATGAGTTTCATTTTCAAGTAAAACCTCAATTCAAGATATCATATTGGCTATAAAGTAAAGTCTCAAATCCAAAACTTTACACCACCTGTCTTAAGTTTCAGATCCTATGTACCCCGTGATCGTGATGTAGTTCTTAAACTTGGAAATATTTAATTACAACTTTCATACCTTTTTTTGTGATAACAAATTTTTTTTTTTTTTTTTTAAGACTTTTTTTAACTATCTTTCGTGTAGATACCGAGGCTTCCTGAGGCCAAGACACCTAGCTAATTGACAATCAAAATTATTATATTTTTATATTGTCTTGTCCTATTAGGTTTTCTCAGCTACCCATATAGCGATTTTTAGGCCATGCTTCTAAACCAGATGGTCTTAGGGCAATAAGTGTAAAGACACTCCTACGGACTTAATTACTCAAGTAACTGAAGCCACAAGGCAAGACTTATTAATATCTATTTTACTATATAATAAATCTTTTTTTTTTAAGTTGTAATCAATATCCCAAGCCTATGAACTAATAGTGTAAGTGCTATTGGGTACATAATCACTTAGACTAAGTTTAGATGGTATGTCCGTTTTAGATCTAATCTTTATTTTAAGACTTTATAACTCTTTCATCTTGATCTTACCCTTAAAATCCACTCATGGATACTAAATCACTCATATACTAGCTTATCATTTGCAGAAAATTTTCAATTTTTTTTTAAGACTCCTAAAAGAAAATAAAGATAAAAAAACCTAAAAGCAAAACAAATAAAAAAGACTCCTAAAATAAAAAAATGTGAATCTCCCCCCCACCTAAACTGTGTCATGTTCTCATGCACACAAATGAATACAGAGATAAAAATAATGTAGCATGTAATGTACACATCGAAAACATGCACACAATCATGATGATCATGCAATCCAAATGCACAAAAGATATAGAAATGTAAAAAGTATGCTAGAATTAGAAATACTTACAGTGCGCTAAAAAACCAAGCTGTCGAAGCAATAAAAATGCTCCTGTGTGTGGTGGATGCCTCCTTACTTATCCTATATCACTTGTAATAAACTCAACACATAGGTTAGAGAAAGAGATAAATAAAAGACTCACTAAAACTGACTCAACTAACTAAAAGGAAAATAAAAAGACTCAAAAATTATGAGAAAAAAATGCAAATATATACATATGAACAACTCCACGTTTTTCCCACACCTAGCGTAAACTATGTCGGTTCCTCCCCCTTGATCTTTTTCCACTCTCAAAGTGGGTCCTCTTCAACGACTTTACTTGTAAATTAGAACCCTTTATCATTTCAGCACAACCTCTTTTATACTTGATTTTCACACTCTTTTTCTTTATCCTCTTCCTCTTCCGCTTTCTTCTGATCAGCAAGTTAGAAAGAGGACTCACTCCCGCAGCATTAACACCTAGCCCAATCTTATTATCTTCACTTTCACGTGAGCAAGCTTGATCAATAGCTAAGAATTTAAGTTCATCGTCAAATCTCTTCAAAGCTTTTATCAAAGAATCCTGTGGGGAATGTGTGTCCATCCAATTCATCTAGGAGTAAAAACGCATCCTCAAAGATCTTTTCAAAGCTTTGTTCGCAATATTTACAGCCAAAATTTATGGACTCGTTGTCGATTTGATCGTTCACCATTTCTCGAATCAGGGATGACACATGATTAACCAGTTGATTTATTTCATCAAACATCCTGATCTCTTCCTCACATAGCTCGTTAAAACTTTAGTGAGTACACCCAAAGTCTGAATCCATCTGATCATCATCAAATTCACTTGATCGACTTTGAATCATATTTACTTCAAAGAATTCAGTGGATGGCTCACTTTGTTGCCCTTCCAGGTTGAAGATATTCAGATCAACTGTCATATTTCCAAATGTGAGTTTCATTAAACCGCTACGACAGTTGATCAAAGCATTCGAAGTTGCTAGGAATGGCCTACCCAAGATCACAGGAATCTGGCCACGAGGGTTCATGTAATGCCCCGATCCCGTAGGTACGGGGACGTTATGGCGACGTACATACGCAGGGTGAAAACACCCTCGCGCGTACGTTAAGCCTCAGTATAGGAAATAGCCTCTATATACACAAGAGTTCAAGCATTAAATAAGTATAAGAATACCTGCAGAAAAGATCAGTGAGCATGATAGATAAAGAAACATGGACAAATAAGGAAATAAGACAAAAGAATCAAGATACCTATGACAAGTCCCCTATGTGAATCCAATGACATATCTGACAGTATGATATCTTGAATCTCCAACCTGGGCACGCAAACCCCGGGTCGTCAGAAAACGACCTAGTGAGTGGTAAAATGAAGGAAGCAGTAATATATACGATAGTAATACAGACACGATAATAATATATAATACATGATTCTATACCAGTGATACCATATAGTAGGCATATAATAAGCAGTAGAAATATATAGACATGTCATATTTTAATACCATCACTACCAGCATGTTATCATCGGGTCATGTCTATATATAATAAATACTGTTGTATAGTGATGACGTGATGGAAACAAACATACAGATATGCAGTATGCAACATAACGATACTACTATAGGGTGCATATACAGTAATGAAGTATGCAATGTATACATACAACAGAATATATGCAATATATATGACAGTGTAACAAATATCAAGAAGTGTAACAAGGTATACAGGTGACATGATTGTGGATAACATATCAGGAAGAATAACAAATAGAAACGGATAATAATATACAGTGTCGAGCATGTCAGGTGATTTATACAATAATAACAATCAGTATAACCTGATATTTTAATCAATCTCTTCCAGTGTCCCATACCACTGGTAGTCCATACTGGAACCCGCACTCCAGTCGAACCCATCCGGACATGGCATACGGGTACCATTATCCAAACGAGAGAGTGACCAAATAACAAGTATTCCCGACGTCACTATTGTTGGGTTATTAAATGTATCATATACTGGGTCTGAATAGTAAGTGCACTGAGGATGTCTCCATCATGCCAACACCCCCCGCGATGTGGGATTCTAGAGGTGGCCCCCACGGATTCAAGAGGTGGCCCCCACCATGTCTGTGGTGTGGCACTTTGTTCCGTGTGGCACTTAGTTCCACACACCATGTGCCGAACGCCAGCATGACCGTGCGTATAACGGGAATACCATATATAACAATATTGAGTCTGGTCAGTAACAATATCAATAACAAGAACACCGGAGACATCCTCGTTACCAAACACCAGACGGAGTGAGGATTCTAGAGGTGGCCCCCACGGATTCAAGAGGTTGCCCCCACCACGGATAGGTGTGATGTGGCACTTTGCTCCGTGTGGCACTTAGTTCCACACATGTTCCGCCGGACGCTGGCGTGACTGTGCTAATAACTGGTGTACTAGAATACAAGTATGAACTACACAGTATATCAAGTACTAGAACAGTGCATGGTACAAGTAATACGATAATAGGACATGCGCTTTGTTGATAGCATAAAACAGGATAACGGGATGCCACCATCGCATATCAACAGCTCATGTATCCAATAACGGGAATATTTATGTAACGGGAATACAAGAAGATACATGCAACAATAAGAACGGTGATCTATATGATAAGAATATAAAAACAAGCAATGAATGTATACTCGTGCGGTGAACATATGTAACAATGATGTGTGAACATGAGACAACTGTGTATCGAGCATCCATGTAACGATGATATCAATATATGAAATGACGGTATCCAGTGAATTGGTGTATCCGTGTCCGACTAATAGTGTACAGGGTATCCGTGTAGCAGTAACTCCATAACATGCAATAGTAGTGTCACTGTATCCGTATATCAGTGATTCCATAACAGGCAATAACAGTGTTGGTGTATCAGTATCTGTGAATGACAATATATCGTGTAATGTGTGATAACAATATCCAGTGAAATGGGTATATAGAAATTACAATATCCAAAGTGTTAGAATGTTCGGGTAACAAGTACAGGTACATGTAGTAACGGTGTCTAGTGTGAGTCAGGTAACGGTTATCATCCCTAATTGAGTATCAGATATCCCTATTTGTAATGACGGTCACCATATTATTATGATATTGATTATGTTTAAAGCATGTTTATACTGATATTCCACAAATTACAATTTATTAACCGATATTTACAGTCTTTACAGTGATTAACCGGTAAACACGACTTATGTGATAAAGCAACCAACCAATTTAATTAACTACGATAATCATACTTGATAAAAGAAAAACACTCACAACTAGCCATGGGAAGGTAGCTCTCTTTCCCACGATCGCAACGGTTCCAGAATCGTTCAAATCGGAGTCCGGATGCTCCAGATATTGCCCGACGCTAAAAGTAATAGAAATGGGTTAAATATGTAATAAAAATATATCAAGTGCAAATAGTATAAATTATCAGGGGGTTTTATGTAATATTACCTTTATTGAGTTTTGGATGCGGGTTTGGGCTCTTAACGGGTCGGGTTTGGATCCAATACCCAAACCCATAACTTAAGTTATATAGGTAATGGGTACTTTGGGTTAATGGGTACCAACCCACCCAATAGGGTTATAGGGTTCGGGTTTACACCCGAACCTAACAACCTACAGCAGCAGCAGCGGCAGCAGCCACTGTTGCCTCTCCTCTGCATGCCGGCCGGCCATCTTAGCTGGCCAGCGACCAGTGAGACCCGCCGGCGGCGGGTCTAGCCGCCGGCGGTGGTCACACAGAGAGGGGGGAAGAGAAAGAAAGGAGAGGAGAGAGAGAGAGAGAGAGAGAGAGAGAGAGAGAGAGAGAGAGGAGAGAGAAAAGAGGGGCAGGTGGCAGCGGCCAGGCACAGCCTGGCCGCTTTGCCGGCGACGGCGACGGCGCTCAGGCCGCCGGCGGCGGTCTGGGGCCACGCATAGAGGGGGGGAAGAGAGAGAGAGTGAGGAAGAAGAAGAAGACTGGGAAGAAGAAGCAGTAGAAGAAGAAAAGAAGAAGGAAAAGAAAAAGAAGAAGAGAAGAAGAAGAAGGAGAGGAGAAGGAAAAGAAGAAGAAGAGAAGGGGGTGGTGCCCAGTGGCACGCCGGCCACCGGAGCTTGTCGGATCGCCGGCGGCAAGGCCGCCGACGATCTGCTCCATGGATGGAAGAAAAACAGAGAGAGTGGAGAGAGAGAAAGAGAGAGGAGAGGGAGTTAGAGAGAGAGAGAGTTTGAGAGAGAGTGTAACACCCCGCTCCCGGAATACGTACTTAGTTGCGTATTCAGATTTTTCGATCGTATTTTTCGATTTACTTCTTGTATTTGTTTTGTATTATGAATTATTCATGTGAACGTTTTGTCTTGGATTTGGATTCGTGGACTCGGAGTCAGCCCTAGTCTGAATCGGGAATTTGATCCTAGTGATTTGCTCGATTTGACCTTTTCGTTATTCCGATTTGACCGATTTCAGTTTTAAACATCGTTTTCTAATATTTTAGGTTTTCTATGATTTTCTGGAATTTTCCTGAATTAAATTGAAAATCTTCAAAACCGGTGTTGACCAGTGCCGCTGATCGATTCCCGGATTTCTAATTTACGAACGGATTAGAATTTCAAGAAGAGCCTTTAGACACTATTACTTAAAATCACATTTCCTACTTAAATACTTTTTCTGAGGATTTTATGAATTTATGAAAATTCCACCGGATTCGGTATCGGCCAGTATCGCTGGTTGATTCCAGTATTTTTAATTTACAATTGGAAATGAATTTCTGAATTCCGCTTTCACTTTACTTCTTAAAATCATATTTTCTTCTTTAATACATTTTCTGGGATTTTTCAGAATTTATCAAAATCCGGCCGACCCGTGTAGACCGGTATCGGCGGTTGGCTTCCGGATTTTTAATTTGAAAATGGGATTTTATTTCTGAAAACCGATTTTGTATTATTCCTCAGGATGACGTTTTCTACCTCCGGGTATTTTTGGGGATTTTTCCGGAACAGTCGATATTTCGCGACCATATTATAATATTATTATTTTCTTATCTTTTCTCCTCTTTCTTTTCTTTCTTTTCTCCCAACAACCCCAGCAGCCCACTCCTCCACGTGGGCACCACCTACCCCCTTTCCCATCAATCTCTTCACCCCATTACATCCCTCTTCTTTTTCTTTTCTTTTTCTTTTTCTTTTTCCTTATCTTTTCTTTTCTCCTTCTCTTCTCCTCACTTTTCTTTCTTCCTTTTTCTTCTTCTCCAAGAGAAGGCCGACCCCATCCAGCCACCACCGCCGCGCTCCGGCCACCTCGACGCCGGCGGGGACCCCTCGAACTCCGGCCTCTCTCCTTTTCTTCTCTTTTCTTCCCTTTCTTTTCCTTTCCAATTTCTTTCCCTCTCTCCCCCTAGATCCGGCTCGGCGACCCCATCTCCGCCGCCGGCCTCTCCTCCTCCGGCGCCCCGGCGTGGGCAGACCGTCGCCGGCGCGAGGCCGGCGGCCTGGGCGCGGCCGGGGGGGGCCTCGCGCCCCCCCCCCCCCCCCCGTGCGCTGCTGTGGAGGGGGCAACAGCCCCTCCTCCCTCTTCTCCCTGGGGTGGCCGGCGCCACCCCAGTCTGGCGCCGCCGGCGCTGTGCCGGCGGCCGTGGGCGGCCAGGGGCCCACCTGGGCCCCCTGTGCGTGGCCTGAGAGGGGGGGCAACAGCCCCCCTTCTCCTTCCCTTGCTGGAGGGGGCACAGCCCCCCTTCTCTCTTGAGGGGGCACTGCCCCCTCCTTCTCCGCCGGCGGCCGGCGCCGCCCGCGCCGCCGCCTGGCCGGCAGCCTGGCCGAGCGCCCCCTGAAGGGGGGCGCTGTGTGCTGTGAGAGGGGGGCAACAGCCCCCCTTCTCTCTCTCTCCCTGGATCTGGATCCCTTCTCTCTCCTTTCTCTCTCCCTGGATCTGTTTCTCTCTCCTGTTGACTCTCTCTCTCTCTCTCTCCTGTTGACTCTCTCTCTCTCTTGGACCTCTCACTCTCTCTCCTGGGTCCCTCTCTCTCCCTTGGATTTCTCTCTCTCCTTAACTCCCTGTCTCTCTTTGTGACTTGCCGACGCGGATCTTACCCCCGCGTGCGGGCTCCCTCTTTGTAACGCAACCTTCGCGTTACTGTGTCGTCACGACGCGAGGCAAACTCCCGCGTCTGTAATCTCCTCGTGCTAACGCGACGCGGACTCCACGACCGCGTCCGCGTTTCCCTCGTGCCCTGATTTGAACGCGGGTCTCGAACCCCGCGTTTGTGGTGTCTTCACAACGCGACTCCCGCGTTTGTGATTCCCGCGTCCGCGTTCTTCTCCGTTGGCAAGACTTAGGGCCGGTACCCTCCTTTTGGATTGGGGCCGAACATCCCTTCGTCGGGCACAACAAAGGAAGCACCTTTTCTCCCCTCTGTTTGTTTCCTAACGCGGATCTCAATCCCGCGTCTGGGCGATCCCTTAACGCGCTTCCCGCGTTTCTGCATTTGGCACGACGCAGAGCCTATTCCCGCGTCTGTGTTCTTCTTGTGTTGTCACGACGCGATCCCCGCGTCTGCTGATTCCCGCGTCTGTGATTCCTGCGTTTGCTAATCCCGCAACGCGACTTCCGCGTTTGCGACCCCCGCGTCTCACTTTCCAAACTCGCGTCTCCCTGTGTCTCTTCCTCTCTCTAACTCTTTCTCTCTCCTCTTCACTTTCTCTCTCCTCATAATTATATATTATTTTATGGCGCGTGCGCGAGTTCCATGGATCCAGACTTTTCGGCTTTTCGGTGATTTAGGTGAGTGTTCTCGCTCTCGCCTCCATTTGGGTTTCCCCGCTTCGTCGGGTCGATATGTATTCCATTTCATGTATTATGTATTGGGCTGAGTCCCTGTATTTGTGTATGGCCGAGTGCCAATATCTGGACATGTATTGCTCTGTGACGAATGCTTGTACTAGGGTAGTTTCCTTCTTGTACTCATACCATGCCTGTGATGTATTGTACTGCCTTATACCATACTTGGCTTCCGGACCCCTTCAACCTCCGGTCACTCACTATCTCGAAAGAGAGGTGATTGGGATCGGCAGGTCTCTCAGTTCAGCCTCCGGTCCCTCACTGTCTCGAAAGAGGCGTGATTGGGATCGTCAGGTTTCTCAGCTCCGCCTGGTGAGCATGCTTAGCGCTCAGTGCCTTATTCACTAAATTCGTCTAGGCGAGTTGCTGCCGGATTCTCTACTCGTATCTTAATCCGAGTATCCCGGTAACCTCGCAGAGCGCATTAGTGTCTAAACTCTGTTCGCTGCCTGTGCTTCCAGCTTGTTCAGCTCCGCCTGGTTATCATGATCAGCGTTCAGCGCTTTACCACTAGATTCGTCTAGGCGAGTTGCTGCCGGATTTACCGCTCGTACTTCAGTCGAGTCGTCCCGGTAACCTCGCCAGACGCTCCAGTGATAAATCCTGGTTGCTATCTGTATTTCCAGCTTGCTTAGCTCCGCTTGATATGCTCAACCATTTCGCTGATGCCTATTATTTACAAAGCTTGTTATGATAACACGTACCATGCCATTACTTCATGCCTGACACCTGTCTATACTACTTGTCGTTTTCATATTACTTTTAACACATGTATATCACTTGACAACTGTTGTACTATCACCTGACACCTGACATGCTACTATTTGGCAAGACCCCATGTTATGACATGGCTTGCCACCGGACTATATCAATCTCTTGACATGACTGGTTACCTGTCTAATATCATCATCCTGTCATGCTATCACTTGACACCCAGCATGATATACTTGACCTGTGATTATCACATTTACGGGAATCCTGCCTTGTTATCCTGTACTATGTACAGTGACCTAATATCCTGTATCATGATCAGTGACCTGTTATCCTGTATTATATACAGTGACCTGAACTCCTGAATTCCTGATCATGTCCTGCTCTTGTTATTCCCGTAAATGGATAATTAATCTAATAAATCATAAAAGGAACAACTTGCATCGGGTCGGGGGAAACATGCGGCTATCAATATGTGTTCGTGTTTACAGTGGTATTAGGCATGTTGTGCAACTAAAACTTCCGGTCTGACCTGTGGGCCTCCAGGCAACCGAGGGGAGTGCTGGCTCCCTCCTCCTGAATCATGATAAGGGCATACATAAGACCCTCCTGAATCGCCTTGCGGCAGGTTCCGTCACCAAGCAGCGGAACATCCTGGGCCGTGGTCCCGGGTATGTACGGGACCCACTGTAAACATAGTTCGTTGATACCCCCGCTGGTTTCCAATAACAATCTTGCTTTACTCGGATATGGATCTATGTGTGCTGGGACGCTAGTTCACATAGCTAGATATCAGGGTAAGACGAGTATAATAATAATAACAATAATAAGACGCTAATTGTGGGTGTTGTATACGCTTGGATTACGGTGACATGAGATAAAGGTATATAGATGAGGGTTTCCTTGTTTGGATTACTCCCTCGAGGTACTAGTCTCATGAGGCCGTAGCTTAAGCTTATATAATGCCCTTTCATTTTTTACCATATTGCTTGTGCTGGTTTTACCTCGGATTTCCGGTTTTATGAGAATTATAGTATTAACTGCTTATGCTCTACTTTATCCCTTGTATCCACTTGCCTCCTGTTCATTATCTTATCATGCCCAGAGTACAATCGGATTGTATGTGCTTGGATTATGGTGACATAAGATAAAGGTATATAGATGAGGGTTTCCTTGTTTGGATTATTCCTTCGACGTACTAGTCTTATGGAGCCGTGATCTGAAACCATACAATCAGATTTGCTCGTCCTCGGCTATACTTGGTCTTATCGCTTTACATGTGCTTATCCTTGCTCGCCACTTGGCTTTTGTATCACCACTCGCCTGGGGAGTTTCATCTGACTCCCCTGGATTCTCATGTCCAGGTCATGGAGCTTGGAGCCTGTGGATTCTCACTGTTGCTGATCAGAGTGGCGCGGCGGTAGCGTGGATCTCCAGCAGACCGTTCAGAGCTCTATTCTTCCAGGCCCCCTGTGTGCCTCTCGAGTTTTCCTTTAGTAAACTCGTGAGTGCCCTTTTGTACTATTCATCCACGTACATCTGCTTGTAATCTCGCAATTGCGCATGTCAGTGATGTAATATTCATGTAATATTGGATCACCTCTGGTGATAACTTTGTAATTGTACTCATGTGTTGGAATGTATAATGCACCACTTGCTTCCGTACTCTGATTCTTGCCTGTACTGATGCTTAGCGTATATACGTGAGGGTATTTCTGACCTGCGTATATACGTTGCAGTAATGTCTCCGTATCCGCCGGATCGGGCGTTACAGGTTGGTATCAGAGCTTAGGCTCTCACCTCCTCAGTACGTCCAGACGGCAAATTAATGGTAAAGAAATTTGCAACTGGAATGCATGAGTCTTGATTATACAATCCAACTACAAGTACAAAGTTATCCATTCTCTCTTGATAATCTTTTCCTTGAATTCTGAAGTTCTCCCATCCTTTCATACTTCAATTTTTTGTTATTCTTGGACCAACTCGGACATGAAAGATGGGGAAATCATAACGGTTCTGGTTCTTCCTAGGGTAACCCTAATGGAGAAAATCTTGATTTAAGACTATCTCTGCAAGATATGATGAGACACGATCAAGTACAGGCGAAGGTCCCGCACTAAGGATCATTGGTTGCACTCCGGGAACAGAAGCCAGGCGACATGTTAGATTTCAGAAAATTACAGCCGGCAATCTTTTCAAGCATGGAGAAGCCCTGGGTGCATAGCAGTGGTCAGTAAACCTGATGGGTCTTCTAAGTCAACTTGGGTCCCTGACGAGAACTAGGTGAAAATGATCAAAATACAGTTAGAAGATGTAGCCTGGATGTAGTAGTTGGCTGAAGCAGCGAGACTGGGAAAGCCCTACACTTGGGACTAGTTCTCGAAGGATTTTTATAGGAAGATTCTTCTCTGTAATAGTCCAGGAAGAAATGAAAGAATGATCTATCAAATTGCGGTAGGGAGATTGGATTGTAAATAAGTACACTGCAAAATTCCTAAGGTATAGTCGGTCGGTGTTTCACATGGTGGCCGACAAGGAGAACCGAGCAAGCAATATCTTAGTGAGAAATGAAGATGAAGAGCAGGATGTTTCTTATCCCCAAGCAGCCCAAGGAGTATTCTCAAGTTCTTTTGTCATCATTCGGGAAGTGGAATGGTCCCAGAGAAGAAAGATTAGGATGAGTTGCAGATGAAGTTGGTGAAGAGACCCTCTTAATTGATGGAAGTTGAAGGCTCAGACAGGCCTCTGGATGCCCTACTAGCTAAGCCATCCCTCCAACCCTGCCCTCAACATATGACCGGTGGATATTGTCTGGAGTCGGGCATCTACAACACAACCACTAGAAAGATGATGAATTATGTTGTAAAGTAACTGTCTGTTCAAGGAGACAGAGAACATCGCACTAACCAGATCAACTCATCCATTATTACCATTGGGAAGGAATCCAGGACCTACTGGCAGAATAATCTCGCTTCATCCCCAGCATCAAGCATGGAGTCATACACAAAGAGACCAAGAGTTAGGACACATGGTAAGGGAAGCAAGCATATAATCTGACTGAGGAAGTCAGGATGCTCCATATGATGGAGTGAGAACAAGAAGGGCACCCTATATCTAAAAAAGGAACCTTGAAAGGACTGACCGTAACTATTTATCCCCATTTGTAGCATGTCCGGGAGTTGGTAAACCTCTCTATATCATATCCACCTCATTGTCCTATCACCATCAATCCTAGTCCGTCCTATCTTTCTCCCTATCTCGTGATTCCTATCTCTTCTATTTTGCTATTCTGGTTTTTTATAATCTTTATAATCTTTATGCCAACTTAAGATATGTGTTGACTAGTGAGGTGACAGCAGGGCAGATATGGTTCGTTCTCATTATATTCTGGCATTCCTTGACTCTGGTATATCACACTATCTTATATTGGGCAGATCTTCGGTCTTGTATTATATTCTTATATTTATGGATACATCATGGGAGGCTAGTGCATCAAGCAGAGTAGTCGTTACTTATGTAAGTCGGATAGATTGCATCAATTCATTAGAAGTGTCAGTATATATAACGACATTTCAGAATCAGGACTTCTGGCAGATAGAGTTATGATATTTTCTATTACTCTAATAGCGATCATGATTTCTTCGATTATGATTATGGAACTCGGGTTTTCTCAGAGCTAATATGCCGTCCGATTATTATTCAGAAGACAGCATTCTGGACACGTTTCGGTTATTTTGATTTCTTGATCATGTTCTCAGAGCTACCAACTTCTGGCAGTTTTTATGGATTTGATGGACTAAGAGCTCCGCTAGCCTCGCCTAGCGAGGGTCGTGTTCTAGTCATCCGTGAACCTAACCGGGTGTGAGTTTCGCTGCACCCTGGTGCTTAGCATTTAGCGTTGTGTTACGCGCTGGCTTCGTCGCGTGAACTTCGCTATATGCGAGTCTCGCAGAGCGTTAGCTTCGCGGCACCCTAATGTTTAACACCTGAGCTGTGTTACACGATGACCTCATCTAGGCTTGGTTCCATCCGTGGCTAGTCCCTTCAGTGCTTGGCACTCTAGCCATTCCTCGGATTTCTTCTAGCGTACTTTTATGGATCTGCTAAACAGAGTTCCATCACTATATCGGAGCTATCGCCATGGCCTTGTCAATGATCCATTCTACAAATCTTGCAGGGCTCAGATATCTTCTTCCTGTTTCATCTGCAGTCGGTTTATCATTCATAAGTCAGTATTCCAAATTCTTCACAGTTATTCTTGGCTACGTCTTTCAGAGTTAACAAAGCCCAGTATGCAGCCCGTCAGTGATTCTACTGCAAAAGGATAACATCTTACTATGCAGGGTTTTATATTATATTATGGACTTCAGCACTATGGATTTCATTAGCTTTAGCTCACAGTCTGATCGAAGTATTATTGATTATCTTACCAAGTCAGCTCACTTTATATTGTTCAGAATGGGTTAGTCCTTTGAAGTTCTGGCAGTGTTCTTTTATAAGCAGACATCAGATCAGTATTATTATGGCACCGTCAGAGGATGTATATATACGGCAGAAGTGCAGAGATGCTTTAGTCCTGAGTTAGTTGTTCAGTCAATCTGGGGGAAACAACTCATAGTTATTCATATCTTGATTGGCATAATCCTCATTCCTACCTTTTTGTGTTCATTTCACCCCTTATCGAAATTGCGAGGACGCAATTTTTTGTAAGGTGGATGGAATGTAACACCCCGCTCCCGGAATACGTACTTAGTTGCGTATTCAGATTTTTCGATCGTATTTTTCGATTTACTTCTTGTATTTGTTTTGTATTATGAATTATTCATGTGAACGTTTTGTCTTGGATTTGGATTCGTGGACTCGGAGTCAGCCCTAGTCTGAACCGGGAATTTGATCCTAGTGATTTGCTCGATTTGACCTTTTCGTTATTCCGATTTGACCGATTTCAGTTTTAAACATCGTTTTCTAATATTTTAGGTTTTCTATGATTTTTTAGAATTTTCCTGAATTAAATTGAAAATCTTCAAAACCGGTGTTGACCAGTGCCGCTGATCGATTCCCGGATTTCTAATTTACGAACGGATTAGAATTTCAAGAAGAGCCTTTAGACACTATTACTTAAAATCACATTTCCTACTTAAATACTTTTTCTGAGGATTTTATGAATTTATGAAAATTCCACCGGATTCGGTATCGGCCAGTATCGCTGGTTGATTCCAGTATTTTTAATTTACAATTGGAAATGAATTTCTGAATTCCGCTTTCACTTTACTTCTTAAAATCATATTTTCTTCTTTAATACATTTTCTGGGATTTTTCAGAATTTATCAAAATCCGGCCGACCCGGTGTAGACCGGTATCGGCGGTTGGCTTCCGGATTTTTAATTTGAAAATGGGATTTTATTTCTGAAAACCGATTTCGTATTATTCCTCAGGATGACGTTTTCTACCTCCGGGTATTTTTGGGGATTTTTCCGGAACAGTCGATATTTCGCGACCATATTATAATATTATTATTTCTTATCTTTTCTCCTCTTTCTTTTCTTTCTTTTCTCCCAACAACCCCAGCAGCCCACTCCTCCACGTGGGCACCACCTACCCCCTTTCCCATCAATCTCTTCACCCCATTACATCCCTCTTCTTTTTCTTTTCTTTTTCTTTTTCTTTTTCCTTATCTTTTCTTTTCTCCTTCTCTTCTCCTCACTTTTCTTTCTTCCCTTTTTCTTCTTCTCCAAGAGAAGGCCGACCCCATCCAGCCACCACCGCCGGCGCTCCGGCCACCTCGACGCCGGCGGGGACCCCTCGAACTCCGGCCTCTCTCCTTTTCTTCTCTTTTCTTCCCTTTCTTTTCCTTTCCAATTTCTTTCCCTCTCTCCCCCTAGATCCGGCTCGGCGACCCCATCTCCGCCGCCGGCCTCTCCTCCTCCGGCGCCCCGGCGTGGGCAGACCGCCGCCGGCGCGAGGCCGGCGGCCTGGGCGCGGCCGGGGGGGCCTCGCGCCCCCCCCCCCCCGTGCGCTGCTGTGGAGGGGGCAACAGCCCCCTCCTCCCTCTTCTCCCTGGGGTGGCCGGCGCCACCCCAGTCTGGCGCCGCCGGCGCTGTGCCGGCGGCCGTGGGCGGCCAGGGGGCCCACCTGGGCCCCCTGTGCGTGGCCTGAGAGGGGGGGGCAACAACCCCCCTTCTCCTTCCCTTGCTGGAGGGGGGCACAGCCCCCCTTCTCTCTTGAGGGGGCACTGCCCCCTCCTTCTCCGCCGGCGGCCGGCGCCGCCCGGCGCCGCCGCCTGGCCGGCAGCCTGGCCGAGCGCCCTCTGAAGGGGGGCGCTGTGTGCTGTGAGAGGGGGGCTGTTCTCTCTCTCTCTCCCTGGATCTGGATCCCTTCTCTCTCCTTTCTCTCTCCCTGGATCTGTTTCTCTCTCCTGTTGACTCTCTCTCTCTCTCCTGTTGACTCTCTCTCTCTCTTGGACCTCTCACTCTCTCTCCTGGGTCCCTCTCTCTCCCTTGGATTTCTCTCTCTCCTCAACTCCCTGTCTCTCTTTGTGACTTGCCGACGCGGATCTTACCCCCGCGTGCGGGCTCCCTCTTTGTAACGCAACCTTCGCGTTACTGTGTCGTCACGACGCAAGGCAAACTCCCGCGTCTGTAATCTCCTCGTGCTAACGCGACGCGGACCCCACGACCGCGTCCGCGTTTCCCTCGTGCCCTGATTTGAACGCGGGTCTCGAACCCCGCGTTTGTGGTGTCTTCACAACGCGACTCCCGCGTTTGTGATTCCCGCGTCCGCGTTCTTCTCCGTTGGCAAGACTTAGGGCCGGTACCCTCCTTTTGGATTGGGGCCGAACATCCCTTCGTCGAGCACAACAAAGGAAGCACCTTTCCTCCCCTCTGTTTGTTTCCTAACGCGGATCTCAATCCCGCGTCTGGGCGATCCCTTAACGCGCTTCCCGCGTTTCTGCATTTGGCACGACGCAGAGCCTATTCCCGCGTCTGTGTTCTTCTTGTGTTGTCACGACGCGATCCCCGCGTCTGCTGATTCCCGCGTCTGTGATTCCTGCGTTTGCTAATCCCGCAACGCGACTTCCGCGTTTGCGACCCCCGCGTCTCACTTTCCAAACTCGCGTCTCCCTGTGTCTCTTCCTCTCTCTAACTCTTTCTCTCTCCTCTTCACTTTCTCTCTCCTCATAATTATATATTATTTTATGGCGCGTGCGCGAGTTCCATGGATCCAGACTTTTCGGCTTTTCGGTGATTTAGGCGAGTGTTCTCGCTCTCGCCTCCATTTGGGTTTCCCCGCTTCGTCGGGTCGATATGTATTCCATTTCATGTATTATGTATTGGGCTGAGTCCCTGTATTTGTGTATGGCCGAGTGCCAATATCTGGACATATATTGCTCTGTGACGAATGCTTGTACTAGGGTAGTTTCCTTCTTGTACTCATACCATGCCTGTGATGTATTGTACTGCCTTATACCATACTTGGCTTCCGGACCCCTTCAACCTCCGGTCACTCACTATCTCGAAAGAGAGGTGATTGGGATCGGCAGGTCTCTCAGTTCAGCCTCCGGTCCCTCACTGTCTCGAAAGAGGCGTGATTGGGATCGTCAGGTTTCTCAGCTCCGCCTGGTGAGCATGCTTAGCGCTCAGTGCCTTATTCACTAAATTCGTCTAGGCGAGTTGCTGCCGGATTCTCTACTCGTATCTTAATCCGAGTATCCCGGTAACCTCGCAGAGCGCATTAGTGTCTAAACTCTGTTCGCTGCCTGTGCTTCCAGCTTGTTCAGCTCCGCCTGGTTATCATGATCAGCGTTCAGCGCTTTACCACTAGATTCGTCTAGGCGAGTTGCTGCCGGATTTACCGCTCGTACTTCAGTCGAGTCGTCCCGGTAACCTCGCCAGACGCTCCAGTGATAAATCCTAGTTGCTATCTGTATTTCCAGCTTGCTTAGCTCCGCTTGATATGCTCAACCATTTCGCTGATGCCTATTATTTACAAAGCTTGTTATGATAACACGTACCATGCCATTACTTCATGCCTGACACCTGTCTATACTACTTGTCATTTTCATATTACTTTTAACACATGTATATCACTTGACAACTGTTGTACTATCACCTGACACCTGACATGCTACTATTTGGCAAGACCCCATGTTATGACATGGCTTGCCACCAGACTATATCAATCTCTTGACATGACTGGTTACCTGTCTAATATCATCATCCTGTCATGCTATCACTTGACACCCAGCATGATATACTTGACCTGTGATTATCACATTTACGGGAATCCTGCCTTGTTATCCTGTACTATGTACAGTGACCTAATATCCTGTATCATGATCAGTGACCTGTTATCCTGTATTATATACAGTGACCTGAACTCCTGAATTCCTGATCATGTCCTGCTCTTGTTATTCCCGTAAATGGATAATTAATCTAATAAATCATAAAAGGAACAACTTGCATCGGGTCGGGGGAAACATGCGGCTATCAATATGTGTTCGTGTTTACAGTGGTATTAGGCATGTTGTGCAACTAAAACTTCCGGTCTGACCTGTGGGCCTCCAGGCAACCGAGGGGAGTGCTGGCTCCCTCCTCCTGAATCATGATAAGGGCATACATAAGACCCTCCTGAATCGCCTTGCGGCAGGTTCCGTCACCAAGCAGCGGAACATCCTGGGCCGTGGTCCCGGTATGTACGGGACCCACTGTAAACATAGTTCGTTGATACCCCCGCTGGTTTCCAATAACAATCTTGCTTTACTCGGATATGGATCTATGTGTGCTGGGACGCTAGTTCACATAGCTAGATATCAGGTAAGACGAGTATAATAATAATAACAATAATAAGACGCTAATTGTGGGGTTTGTATACGCTTGGATTACGGTGACATGAGATAAAGGTATATAGATGAGGGTTTCCTTGTTTGGATTACTCCCTCGAGGTACTAGTCTCATGAGGCCGTAGCTTAAGCTTATATAATGCCCTTTCATTTTTTACCATATTGCTTGTGCTGGTTTTACCTCAGATTTCCGGTTTTATGAGAATTATAGTATTAACTGCTTATGCTCTACTTTATCCCTTGTATCCACTTGCCTCCTGTTCATTATCTTATCATGCCCAGAGTACAATCGGATTGTATGTGCTTGGATTATGGTGACATAAGATAAAGGTATATAGATGAGGGTTTCCTTGTTTGGATTATTCCTTCGACGTACTAGTCTTATGGAGCCGTGATCTGAAACCATACAATCAGATTTGCTCGTCCTCGGCTATACTTGGTCTTATCGCTTTACATGTGCTTATCCTTGCTCGCCACTTGGCTTTTGTATCACCACTCGCCTGGGGAGTTTCATCTGACTCCCCTGGATTCTCATGTCCAGGTCATGGAGCTTGGAGCCTGTGGATTCTCACTGTTGCTGATCATAGTGGCGCGGCGGTAGCGTGGATCTCCAGCAGACCGTTCAGAGCTCTATTCTTCCAGGCCCCCTGTGTGCCTCTCGAGTTTTCCTTTAGTAAACTCGTGAGTGCCCTTTTGTACTATTCATCCACGTACATCTGCTTGTAATCTCGCAATTGCGCATGTCAGTGATGTAATATTCATGTAATATTGGATCACCTCTGGTGATAACTTTGTAATTGTACTCATGTGTTGGAATGTATAATGCACCACTTGCTTCCGTACTCTGATTCTTGCCTGTACTGATGCTTAGCGTATATACGTGAGGGTATTTCTGACCTGCGTATATACGTTGCAGTAATGTCTCCGTATCCGCCGGATCGGGGCGTTACAGAGAGGATGTGCGAATTAGAGAGGGAGAGGGGGAGAGAGGGAGATTTTTTAAAAATAGAAGAGAGAGAAATGGCGGTGGGAAAGGCGGTGGGAAAAATCCAGAGAAATGGAGAAGAAGAGGGAAAAAGAAAAGAAGGAGAAAAGATTTTTATATTATTTAATTAATATTATAATTGGGTCAAAAATTGATTAGCTCCGAACGGTGCCCAAAAATTACATAAAATAGAAAATATTATGCGGAGAGGGAATATGAAATCAAATTTTAGAAATCTTGTTCAGTTTGCAAGTTAAAAATCCTGGAGTGTATCGCCCATACTGGATGACACCGGTTTGGCCCGATTTTTCATAAATTCAGAAAAATCTTCAAAAATATCATAACGTAGTTAGTATGATTCTAAGATATAAGGTGAAAGCAGATTCTCAAAATTCTACTCCGTTTGTGAAATAAAAATCGTAGAGCCGATTATCGGTATTGGTCGACACCGACTCCAGAGATTTTCCAAAATAATCCAGAAAAATTCCAGAAAATTCTAAAAAATCTAAAATATTAGAAAATGATATTTGAAACTGAAATCAGTTCAATCTGACTACCAGAAAGGTCAAATCAACTTTAGACGTCGTATCGAGTACTGATACTATGATACGTATATCAGGGATCAGGGGTTACAGTTCATCATAGGTTCAGCGTCAAGGATGATGAAGTCCACAGGAAAGATAAATTCACCAACCTTAATCAGAACATTTTTAATCTCCCTTCTAGGAATTTTTATTGACCTATCTGCCAATTGGAGTGTGACCTTGGTTGGTTTTAACTCTCCTAACTCTAACTGTTGGTACACCGAATAGGGAAGTAGGTTTACGCTCGCTCCCAAATCTAGTAAGGCTTGTTTGATAACTGTGTTCCCTATTGTGCATGAGATTGTTGGGTAGCCAGGATTTTTGTACTTCACAGGGATCGAATTGGACAGAATCTCAGAAATATTTGCCGCAAGAAAGACTTTTTTGGGGACCTGTGTTGCTCTCTTCTTTGTGCAAAGGTCCTTTAAGAATTTTGCATAAGAAAGGACCTGCTCAATTACATCTAAAAGTGGAATATTGACCTTTACCTGCTTAAAAATTTCAAGAGCCTTTTCCACTTGAGCAGAATGCTTCTTCGGTTTGAGCCTATTTGGAAATGGTGCTGGTGGCTCATGTAGAGGCTCACTGACTATCTTATTTTCTTTTTCTTTCAATTCATCTGAGCCAGAATAGGATGGGACAGCCTTGGAAAAAGGACTCCTTGGTCGGGCATCACCACTTGATTGTCAATTTTCTTTCCAGATCGCAAAGTATGAACTGAGTTGACTTGAGCAGAACTAGAAGGAGTTGACATTGGATTAACCACAGATTGATTTGGGAATGTTTCCTTCTCCCTCTCATTAATTTGTGATGCCATCTGGCTCACTTTTAACTCGAGACGATTTATCGTCTGTTGATTGGCATTCAACATTTGTGTTGCTGATTGCATGAAGGAAGTGAATGTCTTTTCCATGGTGCTCAGCTTATGTTCTTGTTCGTTCCCAAGCCCTGGTGGTAGAATTATTGGATTTACAAATAATTGTGAGGGAGAAGATTGAGTGGAATGTGGGTTCACAAAAGCTGGTTGATTTTGATTTAGTCCCACATTCGGTCTTGAAATTTGTCTACTATTTAGCTGATTCTCATTGGACAAGGGACCTTTTTGGTATATCCCATGGTTCCAAAAGAAATTAGGATGATCCCTCCATCCTGGATTGTAAGTTGAGGCATAGGGATCATTTCGTTGGTGATGAAACGTGGCATTTAGTTGATCTTGACCGTCGGCTAGTGGATTAGGGAGTAGTGGACAATCTTCCAACTCATAAGTTGGAGAGTGGCACTTGTAATAGCTCAGTGTGAATATCTGATTTATGTGATCGAGCTGTGTAGGAGTCCTTTTGAGTTCCAATGCCTTTATTCTTCTCATTAAAGCAGCCACCTTAGCTTCAGCAGCACTTGAGTTCTCAATTGAGTGGACATCGCCCCTTAATGTAGGAGTTATTATTGAAGATCTTTTGGTAAATCCCTCCCACTGCATGGTCTTTTCTGCCATATCTTCGACGAATTTCCATGTATCGTCCTCTGTCATCATCATGAAGTCCCCATGACTCATGGATTCAAGTAAGGTTTTAGATTGATAATCTACACCTTCATAAATTATTTGACAGAGACGCCACTTCTCAATGGCGTGATGGAGACATTGTGCTAGAAGGTCCTTAAACCTTTCTAGATATCTCCAGAATGGTTTTGGCTTATCTCACTCCATATTCTTGCAGTCTTATGCATTGGGAAGAATTTCTTCAGAAAGACTGCAACAAATTCCGCCCACGTTGTGATTGAGTTGATGGTCAGGCTATACAACCACTTTTTAGCATTGTCCCGAAGTGCAAATGGAATGAACCTTAACTTAACTGCATCATCACTCAATTGTTGGATCTTCATCATTGCACAGACCTCTTCAAATTGACTGATGAACATATATGCATCGTCTGATTCCAGCCCGAAAACCTTGGGAGTATCATGATGTATATAATTATTTTCACTAGCTGCTAGGGGTTGGATGCAGGAAGGACGTGATGATCGAGGAGGATACCATTGATCCATAAGAACCGATTGTGAAATAGTAGTCATTTTGGACTCGTTTGAATCTTTACCAACTAGACGTCCTCTTGAGTCTCGTAACCAAGCTGACATAAATCAGGATCACGGACAAATTGGGTGAAGGTGATGTGAAGAGAAAATGATGATGTGGGAATGGACTGAAACTATACTAATTTTTAATTGGTTTTTATTTTTTATTTTTTTATGTTTTTTTTAAATCCGATATAGTGTCAAAACTAAAGATAGAACACCGTGTCCCCGGCAACGGCGCCAAAAACTTGATGGGGAGATTCTGTCTCCTCGTTTTAAATTAACCGCAAACGCATGGTCGTTCGATGTAGCACTTGAGGGTCGATCCACAAGGACAGGCAGTTCTTTTGATTTCAACACTTTTAGACGAATTGAGTAAAAAATTTTAGGATAGTTTTGCTCTAAACTATGTGTTAATTTAGAAAAGTTGAGCACCTAGGGTCGAATCCCCTAAACTAGCATCAAGTGGTCAATCTCGGTCTCCACACGAGTATATTGTTATTCACCAAATCTCTACTTCTATTAGGCAAAGTAAGTCTGAACACTAGATCTAAGTACAGGGTATTGTCTACATCACATGGTCCATCAAAGGTAAAAAAAATGACTAAATAAATTAAAAGTAGAAAAGCAATAAAACTTTAAGTATAAACCATTGACTATTGATACATACCCTATCAAATAACTAGTGACTCTAGAAATAATCTCCTAGAAGTTGTCGGTCAATTGGTGTGCAAATAACCCTATATAGGAGATCCAACGAATGACCACAAGATATTCTAGCCTAAGTTCATCTCCCCTAGATACAAGAGGGGGTCTACCTATGCATGATACAACTAACAATGATACAATCTCATAAATTAATCATACTTAAATAATTAAAATAATTAATACAACTAAATCAGTTTAAAACTATTTAAATTTAACTAAATAATTAATTGCAAACACTAATAAATTAAACTAATCAAACTAATAAAAATAAGAAATAAAAAAACGCACCTTTGCTCTGTAAGAGCATGTCGCCTCCATGATGAAAAGCAAAAAGGGGGGAAAATATTTTCTAATAAAATAATGTGGCCAAAACTCCCAAAATACAAAAAAAGCTAAAGTTAACAAAAACCTAGATTTTATTAAAGGTAGCTAAAAAAATTAATACAAAAGGAAAAAAAATAAAACCCTAGATCCTTGCTGACCGCCCCACACAGCAGTCCTGTTTTTTTCCTTTATATAATAAGGATATTTTACAAAACAGCCCCTTAACAATTACATATTACAAATTAATTCAGTTTTGACTCAGGCTGATTTTATAAATGGCCATTACGGGCAATCAAATAGTCGATTTAGCAAAAACTCTCAACATCAAAGTTGTAGATCTTCGAATTCTCTTTCCGTAAAGTTTGAACGACTTCTTTCGGAGTCCTGTAGCTAAAGTTATAGCCAAAACACCGTAATATGTTTGGAAAGCAACCCTTAATCTTTTACAAATTGCGTGATTTTATTGCTGAAAGTAACCAGATTCCTCTTCTCTTTTCTTTATCTGTTCCCTGCAAATTTCAATCAAATATACCCGAGTAGCATTATTTATATACAAATAATAGATAATTAGGAGCATAAAAATGATGAAAAATCGTGCTGATCAGTGAGGTTCAACAAATTCTTTGGTAATGGATTTGGTAACTCTAACTCCTAAGGACTTGAAGAATAGGTTCATTTTGACCTTCCAAATGGGAAAGTTTAACCCATCAAATTTGGGTGGGGACTTGATGCTAGAGAAGTCAAGTGATGCCATGAAAACAAGTTAGTGCACGAACAAATAATAGATGCAACAAATAAATATAGCCAAATAACGAGGATCTCCCTATGGTGCTTAAACCAAATTCTAGGGTTAGGCTCTGATACTAATTGAAAATCACCTAGAGGGGGAGTGAATAGATAATGGCTATACTTAATGCCAAATAATGCGAAAATAAAAATAAATTAGCAATAAGCAATAACAATTAGATAGATCTTGCAAAAGAGTAAGCAATATAAGTGCAAGTAAAGAGAGAGTAGAGTTTAGAGAGATAGTAGACAATCGCAAACACAAGAATATATTTTGAGGTTCAAGCACTGCTCTACGTCCACGCCTTCAACACAATGAGGGATTTCCGCTATGACTGATCCCACCGGATCGTCAGTCGGTTAGAAGTTCTCACTAAAACTCTTCGGACACACTTGTCCTCTCTTACGGTGCCGCAACACCAACTTGGAGCTCACTAGCTCACTCGAGGCCGTAACCTCTACAACTTCTCAATTGAAGAAAGCGGTGATCAACACTTGATCACAAGATAGCTCACAAGCACAACCCTACAACCAAGACGAGGAAGTAAAACACTTGGGATTATATAGTGCAAATAGCAAGTAGAGAAGTAGAGGAAAGACTCAAGCTAAAACACTAAATTTTGGAAATAGTTGGCTTAAGAGAAAATCTTTTGCAAAGAGGCTAAAGTATGAAAAACTTTGATGTAAGGCTTAGAAATCTTTTTATGAAGTTGTTTCATAGTCTCACTATTTATAGGGGGTGAAAACCAGGTTAGAAAATACAATAGATCCGTTGGGACAAGACCCAACAAAAGACAAAACTGAATCTAGCCATTGGGAGCCAAGTCAGCATAAATTTCTGCTGCGGGTCGACCGCCAACGATCGAATTTCTGACCGTTGAAAAAAAAACGGTCGACCGTGGTTCCCAAACAGAGAGTGAAACTCTCTGTCGGTTGACCGGGCCGGTCAATCGGAACAAACAGAAAGCACTGCTCTTGCAGCCGGTCGACCGAAGTGCACGTTTGCACTTGGTGCATGTCGGTCGACCGACAGAGCAGTTTTGCTCTGCCAACAGTCGACCGCCCGGTCGACTAGCTGAGGGCCAAAACCTGTTTTAGAAATCCTTTTGAAACCAATATTTTTCCAACAAAATTTTCTTTTGATAAGTAAATATAAAATAGTTCTAGGGATTTGAAGAGCTAGAGTGTGATCATGGATCAACACTAAATAAATTAGAACTATATTTTGATAAAATTCTTTTCTAAGACAAAAACCAGTTTTTCCAAAACTTGTTTTTCCGAAAATTGATTTTCCAAAACTATGTTTTTCTGAAACTCGGTAAGAAATTTGGTAATAAATTTTTGTTTTGAAAACACAAAGGAGTATGAAATGTGTGTGTGTGTGTGTGTGTGTGACAATCCCAAAAGCTATCAACTTCTTTCATCTTAGTTTTAACAACTGACTATAAATCCTAACTAAAATGGAAAAGGTAAAAATACAAATCTTGAAATAGTCTTCTCAATATTGCTTGATCCTTGAGCTCTTCTAGTGTGTTAGGCTCTGAGATCTAAATCTTCTGTGCTTCCACATGTGTGAGTCTTGTGATGGAGCCAAAATGCAACATATGATTTTATTTGAAACTTAATTAAACAATTTTGAAAATACCTAACTACATATGGTTTGTTACATCAAAACTAGGGCTAATGGCCTTTGGGCGAACAAAAACAAAGTGTTTTGGAAAAGAAAACACAAAGAAAACACTTGAGAAAAACTTCTTGATAGATATGTAAAATGAAGAAGAAAACAGATTTCTCAAATCTTGTTTTTATTTGATTTTTCAAAAACTTTGAAACAAATAAAGATAAGAGATTTTTTGGCTCAAAAACTTGTTTAAAACTTGTTGCTAAAGCCCTTAAGAAGATAGAAAAAATTGCACTTGAAAATTTTAGTGAAAACTGGCCAAAGAAATTCATATTTATAGGGGATCCAAAATATAGCCGTTGAAACTGACCTGTCGGTCGACCGCACGGTCGACCGGCCAATGGTCAGATTTCTGACCGTTGGGGTTGTCGGTCGACCGGCTGATCGACCGCCCTAAGGCAAAATGCCTGTCAGTCGATCACCCGGTCGACTGAGGCCAGAACCAGAGAGTTGGTCTCTCTAGTCGGTCGACCGGGGCCATTTTCAAATAGCAGTCTCTCTGGAACGGTTGACCGCCCGGTCAACCGCTAAAGCTTGTGCACTTTTGTGCACGTCGGTCGACCGACCCGTCGACCGGTCTTCGGTCGATCGGTCACAGTCGACTGTTAGGAGCCCTCAGTCAGGGTTTATAGGGTTTGAAAACTTGGTCCCTTAATACATATAAAATCCCATAAAATCCCATAAAATCTATAAAAATAAGTTCTTATAAATAATTGAATAAAAAATATGTGTGAGTAAAATTCAACACATATTTTAAATAATTTGAACTATTTTTATGATATAAAAATTTAGTTCTAAACCAAAAAAGGTATTTTCCAAAACTTGAATTTTGAAATGAAAATCCTTTTTCTCAAAACTTGTATAAATATAAAAAACATGATATAGAAATATGTTTGAAGCATATTGTGTATGGATAGAATCTAATATATATATAAAAGATATATCAATATTTTTGACATAAAAACCCAAAACTAAGTTTTGTTAAAAACAAAGCTTGAAACCATGAACTAAATATACATCAAAGTAAGTTTCTAAACATTATGAACCAAACAATGTACATCGATGAATCCACTATACATAAAAACCATGTAAACTTGTTTTGATTCTATCTATTCATGAAAACTAAAGATATGTTCTTGAAAATCTAAAACCGGTTCAGCCAAAACTATTTTAACTTTTGTGTGTGTGTATACTTGAGCATATCAAGACTAAGCTATCCTTACACAAGATCTAAAACAAAACTACACTAAATAAATCGAAGTCTTCTTGTCGATCTCTATCTCCAAGCTAACTCGATCCAAACACGATCTAAAAGAGCTTGACTCCAACCGAGTGCTAGATGCGATCTTGACGCTCGAGCTCTTGAATCAATATGTGTTAGCTTCAAAACTGTCTTTAAATCCTTTGTTGAAGCAATCACCTACTAAGATCTTGATCAATATCTGAAACTTATTAAACACAAGATCATTAGTAAACTAATATTCATAAGTTAGTCATCATCAAAACTGAGGTGAAAGGCCTCTGGGCCAACAATACACACACACACACAAAGGAATATAAACATGATAGAAAGCATCATAACATAAGCATGATGATGGAAAAATAAACAAGTATAAGCCTACACGACATAAACATGATACTCGGCCGATCTCAAATGGTACACTATATGCTAAACTCATCGAATAACTATTTAACATCATTCACGTTCTCCCTCTCCTATGAATGTAATCTTTCGCGTTCTCCCTCTCCTACGAACAACCTCATTCACATTCTCCTCTCCTATGAATGGCCTCATTCACGTTCTCCCTCTCCTATGAATGAAAACACAAATGAAAGGTATAACTATCATCATATGCAATTCATGTTCTCAAATCACATGACCATTCAAACACATGATTCAACATATATTAGTTTCAATCAAAACAAAACATGCTTTAAACATAAAAATTTCATCTTATTTCTTGATCTCTTCAACATATCACTTCTTTGGGTCTATTTCATTCTATATTAGCATGAGGCTATTTACAACTCAAAGGATTCATATATATTAATCCTAGTAAAATCTAAGCAAGAAAATCTTATACAAGTCAAGGTTCTATCATTGGTGAAAATTCTAACCATCAAAACCATGGTGAGAAGACAACCAAGAGAGGAGGACTTGTCTTTGTCAACCAAGAAGAAGATGATCCAGAGGTTGGGGGTGCTAATAGGGAACTCCTCCTAACTGGTCTCTTCACCAAAGAAAAAAAAATCCCAAGCTTCTTCATCAATCTTTCTTTCTCTAGCTATTTTTTTCTCTAGCTATTCTCTCTTTCTAAGTTTCTAGGTGAGCTTTGCAGGGGAAAGTGGGCTGGGATTTAGAAATGAAAATCATCCATAAAATATCTCCAAACCAACTTATATATACAGTAGACAAGGACAGAGTTGAGATCCAATAAGAACACAGCTATGCCGCCCAGATTAGTTGACTACTGAGATTATTAGTCGACTAATAATGGTTAATTCAGTTCAATTAGTTGAATAGGATAAAGGGTTAGTCAACTGGTCTGAAACACCCAAGTTTTTGATGACACATATTAGTCAACTAGTTTGGCACTACTTAGTTTTTGTGAGTTTTTGTCAAAAGACAGTAGTCGACTGGTCCCATGTACTAGTCGAGTAGGATGGGTTCAAACACAAAATACACCTCTTCTGGTCTTCTCACTAGTTGACTACCCCAGAATTTAGTCGACTGGTCTGTGCATTAATGTACACATCACTAAGCAACATGTATATACTTATAGACACAAATCACTTCAACTAACTCCCATCACATGTACATACATACATATATATATATATATATATATATATATATATATATATATATATATTATATATATATATATATATATATATATATATGTATATATGTATACGTACACACATATACCCTCATCCAAACATCAAATTTCATAGCAAATCATATACATATACATCTATGTGTGTATCCATATATCCAAACATAAATTTAATGCAAAATAAAAGTTAAAATTTTCAAGGTGTTACATTCACCCCACCAAATTAAAGATTTCTTCCCCGAAATTTCACGTATGTCTATGTTTAGTAATCAATACAACAAAACTGATACGTCGAGCAAAGTAATCCAAAAAAGAACCGCTCATGTATGTACCATATGTTTTGTGCTATCATCGACTAAATACAGACAAATTATGTTATAAGACATCGGAAACTACTTATATATTTAAAAATAGAAATTAAAATGTTATACCTCATCTTCAAACAGCTGTGGGTAGTCTCTGCGCATATCCTCCTCGCGCTCCCAAGATGCTTCTTCTACATCGCGTCAGCTCCATTGAACTTTAACCAAAGGAATCACTTTTTCCTCAATCTCTTGTCTTCTTTAGCTAAAATACACATTGAAGTCACTTCAGAAGTAATGTCTGGCTGAAACTGCAACTATGATAATTCATTACCCGCTGCTGCTCCTCAGTTCGTAAATGCTTCCTCAGCATCGATACACGAAATACATCATGAACTTCCATCAATGCATTCGCTAGGTCCAAGCGATAAGATACGGCTCTAACTCTTTCAATGATCCTTAAAGGTCCAATATACCTTGGTGCAAGCTTTCCCTTCTTTCCAAAATTCTTGACGCGCTTTATCAGTGAAATCGTCAACATCACAAAGTCTCTAACCTCAAACTCTAAGGGTCTTCGCCTGCTGTAAGCGTAGTGATTGTACACGTATATTGCATATCTATTACTATATTCTCACATTTATTGTGTAATAAATCCTGCTAATTAATTTGTCTTAATGTCTGATATGTGCAGGTGTAATCTAATGGATAATGAGAGAATAATCCCAGATCTAGTTTAGTTAAATCGAATTTTTGAGGATTTAATCAGTTAGCTGAAGAATCAATGAAGATAAGATTAAATTCAGAATTCTAGAGGGAATTCTATCAGTGTATAATGGTGTATCTAAATGAGAGAGATTCACGCACCCCAAATCTGGCCCAACGACCAGATCTTAGTCGCGAAAAATCGGCCAAAGCGGCATTTTTCGCGACTCTGTTGGATCATTTAGGGGATCATTTGCTCCCCATCTGTATTCTCTCTTTCCCTGTTCATTTCTCCTATAAATACTGCAATCTCAGAAAGCAAACGGCACCACTCGAGCAGAGAGTTTAGATTAGGCTTTTGCTTTAGTTTTAACTTAAGTTTTTCTTTTTATTCATGTAATTTTCTATTTATTTGCAAGCTTAGGTTAGAGAAGAGATTCATGTTAAAAAGAGAGTTATATTTTGAGTAACACCATTGTAATTTTCGCTCTTTTCTTTCACTGTCTTTTAATTTAATCAAAGTTTACATTTTATTCTTCTTCTTGTTTCTTTTGGTTTTGATTACAATCTAAGGGAGTCTTATAGCATCAGAATTGCCTTATTTTTGCGAGTGCCACCGATAGCTCATGACGATGGATTTCTCCTTAGTGTCTGTATCATTTCATGCTTGCTCCTCGTAGTCTTGATGATGTATTATGAACAGGGATCGAATCCCGTCAGATGGGTTATGCCCTGATCGCCTCCGAATCAAGGTAAACCTTCACTAAAGATCAAGGTAAGAAATCAGCCAAAAAAAGGTAAGTGTTATTTAGTTTTCCTTTCTTTATTTTCTTTTTCTTAATATAGAAACACAATTTAAACCAACACTTTCTTACTCTTTTTATTTCTTTCTCTTTGAACTTAGTTTTCTTTTTAAATTAAAACTACAACATCACCATCTCTTCTTTTATCTTCTCCTCTTGTAACTTAACTTAGTTTCATTTTTCTTTTAAAAGCTAAGAAGAAATATTTTAACCGATTTTTAGTAACTTAGAAAGGATTACTATATGCTTCCATCGCAATCTCTCCTTGTGGATTACGACCCGCATAGCCACTTGTTATAGTGGTAGTATTGAGGAAGCTTAACACTATTTCTAAACTTTCTATTTTTGTGCAGGTTCAGCCTCGATCAAAGGTGTTGTTGTCAAAGAGGGACGATAATTCTTTTTATTTTTCTAAGGGACGGTAATTCCTATTATTTTACTAATTGGTTGACCTTTTCTTCTCTACTTTTGTGTTCAGCTTTGAATTTAAAGAAAATAGCAGTTGCAGAAAGACCATTGCAAGTCTGTGCCTCTACTCTAAAAAGTAGAGCACATGGAAATACAGAACTGCTGTGGAAGCGCGACAAAATTTGTGTTTGCACGGCTATTCTGTAGGACTACTAACTAAATTTTTTTTAGGGATTATTCACTGCAAAAATACAAGTTCTGTAGCTAATATTCTTCTCTGTTGTTTAATACTACACACTAATTTAAATTCAACAGTAGTGTAATTTTTGTAAATACTTAAAAACAGTTAGACATTGCATTCTAGGCATTTGTTTAATTCGTTACATTTTCATTACTGTTGAAGGGTGCAGGAACAACGGTACGTGTGCATAATATTTAGTATAGGAAATATTCTTGTATAATTTAATCACCTTGAGTGTTACTTATTGCTAAATATTTTTACACTTGCACTGAAATGATTAAGGGCATACCGATAAACAATATATGATGGGAAGTCAATACCCTTCCTTAGCCTGAAAATCATCTCTATTGCACTCATTAACCCAGCCTAACTAAAACTGAGTAGACGTTGGCCCTAAGAACCTCTCGGGTTCAATAGGAGATTGACCTCGGGAGGAAGTTGTTAGAGTGTGACTTAGGCCAAATCGGTGTCAAGGGTTAGAGATTAAGAGGCAAGATCCTCGAAAACAAGTGGTTTGGCGTAGTTAGGCCCGTTGATCTGCACGGATACCTCTTACTGAGTTTTTCTGCTACCTGACAAATTAACCTGTTGTCAGGCTGCTGCAATATACCTCTCCTGGACAGTTAAACAGTTAGGAGACGTCTAGGTCTAAGGTCTACCCTAACTTAGTCAAGATTTTTCTTTCTTTTATTTGTTTGTTTATTTGTTTGTTTGTTTGTTTGTTTTTGTCATCATTTGTGTGAAAATGGATTATAACCACAATTTTTTTAATTTTAATATGAATCTATATTTCACCCCAACCTCTTTGACTCGGATATCACCAACCCAGCATTACATAACTTTAATCAACCAAGTATGTTGGATTGGTTTTATCCAAATCAACATATGCCCCAATTCCAGTATAATGAACAAAATTAGAATCATCATCTTCACTCTTCACCAGTTAGAGGGGATACAACTCCCCCGAGTTATTTTATCAATCACCTTATCAACATTCAACTTCATATATTTCTTTTCTAGAACAATCTATAGAAGAAAAATCTAATTTCAAAAGGATTCTAGAAGCCTTGCATGAGTCCGAGCGACAAGTTCAAAACATGATGCTCACAATTGCCGAAAAATTTTCAAAACCACAATTCATACTCACTTTCTTAAGTCCTACCACAACAAGAAGAATTTATTGACATAGAAAAGAATACGATAAACATGTTTCAAAATAAAAATTCTTTTATCCAATCCATATAGGCTAGAAGCACAAATGAGTCATTTGGTTAACACAATGAATGTTAGGAATGAGAAAAATCTATCTACCCAATTTTTGACTATCCCCGACACTTCTGACCAAATTGATCAGATCCATGAATCATGGTGTTTTGAAAATAACTTTAATCAAAATTCAATTCCACCACAACATCTTGAACTTGACCAATCTCAAACCTTAGACAAATTAGTAAGTTTTCACTTCAAGAAAATTGAATTGATTGTGAATGTGACCCGATCCCCAACTTTGTGATTCAGTTTTAATTTTGAATCTATGTTAACTCCAGTATCCTTACCTGATTTGGACCCAATTCTCGAGCCGACATTAATTCATATATCCATAGATCTTGAAATTGAACCACCAGTTTTGGAAAGTCATATTCTATTGATAAAAAAAGAATGTGAATTTCAATACATAGATTTGAACCTAACTTTTGAACCAAATCCGACTCGTGAACCCAACCTTGATTTAAGTTATATTCCTGAGTCAATATTGGTCCCTAACATTCTTTCTTGAACTCAAATCAGCTATTTCACCATTCACATTCCATTGTTGGACCAAGGTATAGACCATTATGACTCCGAGATTATGTTTCATGATTGGTCATATAACCGGGATGATTTTCACGTTAAGATCTTGCAAGATCCTAATCACATAGGAATAGTAACAATATAAAAAGAAAAGATGTCATCAAAGGTGGGTTCCTTAGAATTTCACATTATTTAGATTGGGCAACAACACTTGACCTAGTCCGACCACCACCAGAACCACCCCCTTGAGCTAACATTTTTTTCTTCTCTTTCTTTTTTTCATGCATATATGCATTCATTTATACATTGAGGACAATGAATGAGATATGTGTGGGGGGAGGGTTCTAACATAGGTTTTCATCTTTATATATATAAATAATTCTTTTTTTAAAACTTTTTGAAAAGAAAAATAATATTTTGACTTATTTTTTGTAAGAATTTAAGTTAATTTTAAGGAATAGGAGAATCATAATTAAGATTTCTTATACTTAGTTAAAATAAGATTATTTGTTTGATTCCTAAGATTAGGAAGAAAATTGAAAAGTAATTTAGTCTTGATTTTTATCTTAATGAAATATGCATTCTTTATACACTTACACACTTTGGATTCAAAACAAATATTCTTGTGTCTTATAAAAAAATAAAAAGAAAAAAATATTATATACTAAAAATATTCTGACTAAGCTGGGTATCTGTGCCTCAAAAAGCATAAGTATTCATGCCTAAAAATAGTCCATATTACACATAAAATTCTTAGTTTTGTAGCCTTAGTTGCGAGTCCTTAAAGTCTTTGGGGGTGTTTTTGTTGGCCCAAAAGCCTTCCACCTTAGTTTTGATGATGATTAACTCATGTAGTTATGTTTACTAATAATCTTGTGTTGTTTAAGTTTCAGATCTTTAACCAAGATATTAGTTGGTGATTAGCTTCAACAAGGAGTTTAGAAGCTTTTCATAGTGATTCCAGGGCCAAAGCATCAAGATCACACATTGCCTAGCCCATGGATGGAGTTTTGGAGCAAGTCAACTTGAAGATGAAGATCATCAAGAAGACTTAGGTATCCTAGTTTAGTTTTGTGTATTTTTAGATCCATTTGTAAAGCTTAGTATAGTTGATATGCTCAAGTGCACAACACACACGTTTTTATTTTTTGGAATTGGTTTTCATGAATAGTAGATCAAAACAAGTTTACATGGTTTATATGTATAGTAGATGTATTCTAATTATACATACATGCTTAAATGACTTATACAAACTTATTTTGACTTCCCTATTCATGTATTGAAAAATCAAGTTTGATAAAAATACAAGTGTTGGTTTTGATAAAATTTGCAAGACTCAAAAATGAATTGATATGATTGATATATGTCTTGAAATTTTTATCACTTGTTTGTGTTTTAATATAAAATGTTAAAACAAGTTTTGATGATTTTTAGAAGTGTTAAAAGATTTTTCAAAATATTTTTAAACTGGTTTTCTGACCCAGATTTCTGTTCCAGGCTTCAATCAGTCGACTAGTCAAACTGACCTAGTCGACTTGGGTGAAGTCGGTCGACCGGGCCGGTCGATCGACGTGCACAAATCTGTGCACGTTTGGCAGACATTGGGACGGTCGACCGTCAGGGTCGACCGGGCTGAGAGCAGAGCTCTCTGTTTGTTTAGGTCGACCGTGCCGGTCGACCGTGGTTGCCCAACGGTCACATTTCTGACCGTTGGCGGTCGACCGGGCCGATCGACCGTTAGCCTGTCAGGCTGCCACATCAGCCTGACGGCTAGTTTTCTGATGGGCCTATATAAACCCCAATTCTTTGGGATTTTGGCCAAGGTTTTTAGAGCTAAAAATTCCTGACTTCTTCAGTGTTTTTAAACAAGTTTTGAAAAGAGTTTTTGTGCTAAAAAGATTTCATCTTTATTGTTTTGGGTTTTTGGAAAATCAAAGAAAACTAGGGTTTTGGGAGATTGTATTGATTTTCATTTTGCTATCATTTACAAGAGATTTTCCTAGTAGTTTTTCTTTGTTGCTTGTTTCCAAAAACACCTTGTTTCCACACTTGAGCTATCACCTATCCTATTCTATTAGGATCTTGTTTTTGTGGAAAAAGAGAGAAAAAGAGAAGTGTTTGAGGTTAAGCCTCTAAGTTGTAAACCCTCCTTATTTGTGTATCCCTCTTTGGTAGAGGTTGATCGGAGTGGTATTGGTTTGGATCCCTCTTTGGTAGAGGTGATTGTGTTTGTATTGGCTACGGGCCTTATCCCTCTTCGGTAGAGGTGGATTGTGGTTGTATTGCCTCGGTGGCATTGAGAGAGGAGTTCGGTACTCCTTTAGTGGATTGGAAATCCTACACGGTGGTGTAGGCGGGGATGTAGAGCTAGGGGCTCGAACCTCGAAACATATCTTGGCTTTTGCGTTTGATCCATTGTCTCTCAACTCTCTCTCTCTTTACATTTGTGCAAAGCATCATACTTCATTCATATCATATATTGCTTGTGTTGCCTTGCATTATTTCATATTGCTATTCATCCTTATATGCTTGGCTTGATTGTGTGTGTGCCTAACTTATACTTAACCAACAAGAGCTTCACATAGCACCTCAACCCATATCTAGGGGAGTCAAGAGGAGTTAGTCCAGAGCACTTCACGGGGATTTCGGCTACACTTGTTGTGTTGTATTAAGTTTGTGCAAGATTTGCATTAGCTTCTGCATTTAGCGCATTTAGTTCCTAGATTAGCATTTATACCTATTCACCCCCCCTCTAGGTGTGCTTTCAATTGGTATCAGAGCTAGTGCTCCTGATACTTAGGCTTAACATCCTAGGAGTAAGATCCATTTGTTTGCTAATCTTGTTTGCATTTGTTTGTTTGCACACATTTAGTTTACCCTCATGGATAGCCCTCCTATGTTTGACATTTCTAGACTTAAGATTTGGAAGGTTATGATGAGTAGCTATTTGAAGACCCTAGGTTTGCATGTCTTTCTTGCGGCTACCAAGAAATGCTATCTTGGAAATCGCATTCATATAGGGGCCAATGCACAAGCCCTAGAGGCCATTAGAAGCACATTATCTAAAGAATATCTTTTGCGTATTTCTAATTTTGATTCCGCCTTTGCAGTGTGGAATTTGTTGACAACAACCACCACCTCCAAGCTTCAATTGCCTATCCAACAAGAAGAGGAATCTAGTGGAGATGAATCCGAGCCGCAACAATGCTATACGGTCCAAGGGAATGACTCCCTTGAGGTACATTCGGAATCTCAACTAGATAGTGATGATTGTGCTAGTTCTTCAAATGATTATGTTGATCCCCATGCTTTGAATGAAGAACTTTCTATAGTTTGTGAAAAATTGATTGAAAAATATAATTTGTTGAAAAAGAAAAGTCTAGGCCTTAACAATGATAATAAAAATTTGATTGCTAGACTTGATGTTGTTTTGCAAGAGAAAGAGGAGATTGCTAATGAGAGGGATTCATTAAAATCTCAACTTGATCTTGCACTTAAAGAAAATAATTTTTTGAAAAATAAAAATGATTGTGATAATATTTTGAAAAATAATGATGTTTTATCTTCAAAGATTGAATTTGTTTTAAGAGAAAATGATTCTTTGAAAAGAGAAATTGATTTTATTTCAAAAGAATTAGAAATTTGTTTAAATAAAAATAAATCTTTGAAAAATGATATTGTTTCACATGTTTGCCATGCTAGGGTAGTAACACACACTTCACCTATTGCATGCCACACTTCTTCTTTAATTAACAATGATATATCCATACTTAAGAAGAGTGTAGATTGTTTGGGCTCCACTTTGAGCCAATGTGTTGTTGGGCATACACGTTTGGAAATTTTGTTTCGAAAGAAACAAGTTTCATCTATTCATGCACACCCTCCACGGCATACACATGCTCCTCACGGACACACTCATCACATGTATGCTCATGTGTACACTTGTACACATTGTGGACGTAAGGGCCACCTTGCTAAATTTTGCTTTGATCGTATACATGATTGTAATTTAGCAAATAAATTTGTTTGGGTTAGAGAAGGTACTAACCCCCAGGGACCCAATAAGATATGGGTACAAAAGACCACCCCTCGTGTTTTTGATGTAGGTGTGGTCTCACATGACGTGAGAGTAGTGGCACCTTGGAGTGGATGCATTCCGAGCTTCATGAAAATCAAATGGATGCATCACTTTCAAGGGAAGATTTGGTGGAGAGGACCACCATGTTTTGGAGACAAGGAGAGTTGCCTTCTAGGTTTTGGTAACGATTCCTAACTCCTTGTTTATTATTAACATGCTTTATATTTCATCATGTTTATAGCATGTTTTATTGTTTAGTGATTAATATGAAAATGCCATGTTAATTAGATTCTTGACATACATGTATAGTATTTGAGACACCCATGTTTAATATGAATTATTATTTTGTGTTCTCATATTTGATTAGCTATCATGTACATCATAAATCTAATAATATGTGGATATTCATAATGATCATGTTTTGTTTATCATGTTGATTCTTATCTTAGTTTTATGCTTCATGTGTTGATTACATGTTTAGATGTTAGTTTTCATTAAGACTAGGTATATATTCGTGCATATAGTGGGCCACAAATAAATCTATACATGTTTGAGCTTGAATGCTTATTTGAACCCATTAGATGTGCTAGTATAGTCTAGTTTTGATGATTCATACATTTTAAACTTGTATTCTCATTTTTTTTGAATTTGTTTTATGATTGTGTGTTTCACTTCATGTATATGTTTGTATTGCCAAACTTTTAGATATACATGAATATCCTTTTGAGCCACGTGCCTTAATGCATATATCTTTGTGGACTTTTTATGTTTTGGATATGTATGTATACTTTAATTTGTATAAGACATACATATACCTTGAAGATTAAATAAGTTTTAATGATTTTCATGTTTTCTTGTTTCAAGAAATTTTGAGCTTAATTGGATATTTTCATAATCATGATCCTCACATTTTATTTATACACTCATATTTATATCTTGCTCATGTTTTTGTTTTCATGAGTCATATTTATGCTTAATTGAATTAGAGTGTTGATTATCATGTGGACTTCATGTTTTATGAAAAACTATTTTGTTTTATTCCTTGCTTGAAGGATTTCGTACTAGTTTAAAAGATTTTCCATTTAACTAGTTATGGTATTCTTCATATGGTAGAGTTTTTCAAACTAAGCTTATTTTCAAATCTATTTTTGAAAACCCCTACCCTCAATGGGAGGATGGATGGGAGATCATGGTCTTGTATGCTTTAAAATGAAAATCATTTAAAACTTGAACCTTGATTGGGAGGTATTGTAATATGAGATATACATTTGAACTTATTGTTATGTCAATTGGTATCATTGAACTCTTTCAATTGGTATCATTTTGATCTTTTTGTATACTCATATGTTTATTGTGTATGTATATTTTCAATTGGTATCATCTATTAGTGATTGGTACTCATTTTATTTCATACACATATACTTGTTTTATTTGTGCTTAAGATATAAATTTTCACAAATCTTGTTTATGCTAGAGCTTGAGCTTCAACTTTATTTCAATTGTTTTAGTTTTCAATTGGTATCTTATTACAAGCCTACGCATAATTTTTGTTGGTATTTCATAAAGGGGGAGAAAATTCGTTTTTCATATTTCAATTGGTACTTGTATTTCCACTCCCTTACTTTATGATAGAAAATAGTCATTTCAATTGTTTATTTGGCTTAAAAAGAAAAATACTATGTTTTGATATCAAGATGTCTTGTGTTTTAAATTGGTATCTAAAAATTTTGTTTAAAGAAAAATACAAAAGTTTTGATTTATATTGACTATATGCAAGGAGAGCTTAACATCTCTTCTACATATAGATTCATGTTGAGTGTATTGTGTATTGAAGAGCTTAACATCTCTTCTTTATGTGGTACACGTGTGTAGGGGGAGCTTCACATCTCCTCTTATGCATTACATAATGTGTGTTATGTGAATTAGGGCTTAACATCCCTCCTTCATGTAATGCATATGTGTAGGGAAGCTAACTTAGCGTCTTCCTCTTCATGAATGTATATAGCATATAACCTTTATTAATCTTTGTTTACTTTCAATAGGTATCAAGATACTTCATTGACACATTTTCAATTGATATCCTAATTGATTGGCACCCCTTATTGATCTTGTTTTTGTTTTTAGACAAAAAGGGGGAGAACATTGTTTTTATTGTTTTGATTGACAAAAAGGGGGAGAAAGATTTTTATCCCTCATTTATTGTTTTGATTGTTTACCCCTTTGTTGATGATTGACAAAAAGGGGGAGAATAATTTGTGTTTTATAAGTGTTTTATATATGCATACTTATGTTTTTGCATATATTAAGTTTTATTGGTATCTAGAGCATCTAGTGTTTTTGTTAATGTTTTATTCATTTAGTTGGTATCTAGAGCTTCTAGAATATGTTTATGTATTTTATGCATGTTTATGTACATTCATTGCATATTCATTATGTTTATTTGTTTATGCATGAGTTAAGGGGGAGCTTCTTTGAAGCTTAACTTTAATCTATGCATATATAACTCCATGAGTTTTGTCATCATCAAAAAGGGGGAGATTGTTGGCCCAAAAGCCTTCCACCCTAGTTTTGATGATGATTAACTCATGTAGTTATGTTTACTAATAATCTTATGTTATTTAAGTTTCAGATCTTTAACCAAGATATTAGTTGGTGATTAGCTTCAACAAGGAGTTTAGAAGCTTTTCATAGTGATTCCAGGGCCAAAGCATCAAGATCACACATTGCCTAGCCCATGGATGGAGTTTTGGAGCAAGTCAACTTGAAGATGAAGATCATCAAGAAGACTTAGGTATCCTAATTTAGTTTAGTGTGTTTTTAGATCCATTTGTAAAGCTTAGTATAGTTGATATGCTCAAGTGCACAACACACACGTTTTTATGTTTTGGAATTGGTTTTCATGAATAGTAGATCAAAACAAGTTTACATGGTTTATATGTATAGTAGATGTATTCTAATTATACATACATGCTTAAATGACTTATACAAACTTATTTTGACTTCCCTATTCATGTATTGAAAAATCAAGTTTGATAAAAATACAAGTGTTGGTTTTGATAAAATTTGCAAGACTAAAAAATGAATTGATATGATTGATATATGTCTTGAAATTTTTATCACTTGTTTGTGTTTTAATATAAAATGTTAAAACAAGTTTTGATGATTTTTAGAAGTGTTAAAAGATTTTTCAAAATATTTTTAAACTGGTTTTCTGACCCAGATTTCTGTTCCAGGCTTCAATCAGTCGACTAGTCAAACTGACCTAGTCGACTTGGGTGAAGTCGGTCGACCGGGCCGGTCGACCGACGTGCACAAATCTGTGCACATTTGGCAGACATTGGGACGGTCGACCGTCAGGGTCGACCGGGCTGAGAGCAGAGCTCTCTGTTTGTTTGGGTCGACCGTGGTTGCCCAACGGTCACATTTCTGACCATTGGCGGTCGACCGGGCCGGTCGACCGTTAGCCTGTCAGGCTGCCACATCAGCCTAACGGCTAGTTTTCTGATGGGCCTATATAAACCCCAATTCTTTGGGATTTTGGCCAAGGTTTTTAGAGCTAAAAATTCCTGACTTCTTCAGTGTTTTTAAACAAGTTTTGAAAAGAGTTTTTGTGCTAAAAAGATTTCATCTTTATTGTTTTGGGTTTTTAGAAAATCAAAGAAAACTAGGGTTTTGAGAGATTGTATTGATTTTCATTTTACTATCATTTACAAGAGATTTCCCTAGTAGTTTTTCTTTGTTGCTTGTTTCCAAAAACACCTTGTTTCCACACTTGAGCTATCACCTATCCTATTCTATTAGGATCTTATTTTTGTGGAAAAAGAGAGAAAAAGAGAAGTGTTTGAGGTTAAGCCTCTAAGTTGTAAACCCTCCTTATTTGTGTATCCCTCTTTGGTAGAGGTTGATCGGAGTGGTATTGGTTTGGATCTCTCTTTGGTAGAGGTGATTGTGTTTGTATTGGCTACGGGCCTTATCCCTCTTCGGAAGAGGTGGATTGTGGTTGTATTGCCTCGGTGGCATTGAGAGAGGAGTTCGGTACTCCTTTAGTGGATTGAAAATCCTACACGGTGGTGTAGGCGGGGATGTAGAGCTAGGGGCTCGAACCTCGAAACATATCTTGGCTTTTGCGTTTGATCCATTGTCTCTCAACTCTCTCTCTCTTTACATTTGTGCAAAGCATCATACTTCATTCATATCATATATTGCTTGTGTTGCCTTGCATTATTTCATATTGCTATTCATCCTTATATGCTTGGCTTGATTGTGTGTGTGCCTAACTTATACTTAACCAACAAGAGCTTCACATAGCACCTCAACCCATATCTAGGGGAATCAAGAGGAGTTAGTCCAGAGCCCTTCACGGGGATTTCGGCTACACTTGTTGTGTTGTATTAAGTTTGTGCAAGATTTGCATTAGCTTCCGCATTTAGCGCATTTAGTTCCTAGATTAGCATTTACACCTATTCACCCCCCTCTAGGTGTGCTTTCAGTTTTCTCACTTGGTACCCTAGGATCGTCCAGTTTGAGAGTCACCGACTAAAGGCACATCACATGGGCAAATTAGAACGCCTAATAAAACTAAGTGATATTACCACCATAAAATATAAAATAAGACATAAGAGTTAGAGTTGAAGAATCTCGAGTCAAACATTCACGGTCACAGAGATACATATGATTTAGAGTAAAATAATAGATTAGGTGAGAAATATAACTTTAATCCTTACTTAATTGTAACAAGTTTTTGAATAGAAATTAAGTTTAGGAATGAATAGTTTGGTATTCCTATGACTACAGATTACTTGACTTTTTGCAAAATTACTTCAAATATGTTTTCTTTTTTCAATTTTTTTTAAAAATACTAACACTTTGTTTTTCTTTTCTTTTATGGATTTGGTGGGTGTAATTCACTGAAAACTCTCACAAGACGAAACTCGTCCTCTAGGGGTAACCTAGAGGTTTAACGGCTTATTATACGTGCTAAGTGCAACCGTGATTTCTAGGAAAGAAAGTTAGATTGGGTTAGTTCTGTTTTACTTTTTATTTGTTTTACTAGAGGACGAGCAAAAGATAGGTGTGGGGTTTGATTGTACACATATATTGTATATCTATTATTATATTCTCACATTTATTGTGTGATAAATCCTGTTACTCAATCTGTCTTATTGTCTGATTTTTGTAGGTGCAATCTAATAGAGAATGAGAGGATAATCTCAGATCTAGTTCAGTTAAATCGAATTTTTGAGAATTTATTCGGTTAGCTGAAGAATCATTGAAGATAAGATTGAATCTAGAAATCTAGAGGGAATTCTATTAGCATACAAAGGCATATCTAAATGAGAGAGATCCATGCACCCGCTCCGTTAGATCTGTTAGGGAGCATTTGCTCCCCTTATCTGTATACTCTCTCCCTATGTTCATTTATCTTATAAATACTACAATCTTAGAAGGCAAACATGCACAACTCTATCAGAGAGTTTAAATTAGGCTCTTGTTAGTTTTAACTTAGTTTTTCTTTTTATTCATGTAATTTTCTATTTATTTGTAAGCTTAGCTTAGAGAAGAGATTCATGTAAAGAGAGAGAGTTGTATTGAAAGTGGCATCATTGTAATTTTCTCTCCTTTCTTTCATTATTTTTCAATTTAATCGAAGTTTACTTTTTATTCATCTTCTTGTTTCTTTTGGTTTTGATTACAAAGCAAGTGAGTCTTATAGCATCAGAATCGTCTTACTTTTGAGAGTGCCACGATAGCTCATGACGATGAATTCCTTCTTAGTGTCTTTATCATTTCATACTTGCTCTCCGTAGTCTTGATGATGTAATGTAAATGGGGACTGAATTCGATCTTATGGATTATGCGCTGATCGCCTTTGAATCAAGGTAAATCTTCACTAAAGATCAAAGAGGTAAGTATTATTTAGTTTTTCTTTCTTTATTTTCTTTTTCTTAGTATAGAAACATATTTTAAACTAACACTTTCCTTACTCTTTTAATTTCTCTCTCTTTTAACTTAGTTTTTCTTCTTAAATTAAATAACATCATTTATCTTCTTCTCTTCTAACTTAACTCAGTTTTATTTTTCCTTTTAAAAACTAAAAAGAAATATTTTAATTAGTTTTTAGTAACTTAGAAAGGATTATTAAGCACTTCCATCGCGGTCCCTCTTGTGGATCACGACCCGCATAGCTACTACTATAGCGGTAGTATTGAGAAACCTTAGCACCATTTCTAAATTTTTTATTTTCTGTGCAGGTTTAGCCTCGATCACGTAACTCTTCTGTCTGCTCTGCGCCACAAGGATACAGTCTCAAATTACGATCTTCTCCATCGTCTCTTTGATCATGTTCGGTTCCAATAGTAAATTGTGTAAAATCACCTTGAGGGGGTGAATAGGTGAAGTGCTAATCAAATGCGAAATTTAAAAACTTAAGTAAAAAAGCTAACACACAAAATGAATTTCAAAGAGTGAAGCCGAATTTCCGGTGAAAGGCTCTAGAACTTCTCCTCAAAATTCTTTTTTTTTATAAGAGTTAAGATGCTTCAATAGCTTTCTTGGATCAAAGCAAATATGGGCACAATATCAAGCATATATGAACAAGAAATAAAGATAATACAAGATCTAAATAAGAGGAGTTTAGTTGAGAGATAGGCAAACACAAATACCATGATATGTTTTGAGATTTGAGCCACTTGCTCTACATCTCCGCTTTCACTAAGAAGAATTTTCACTATCTCCACAAAGAAACTTCACAAAGAAAATAGTCCTCTACAGAGGAGGAGGGCACAAAACCAATAAACATATACACAAGAGGTGAATATAAAGCCAATGCACGATGCAAATACACCTCTACACAAGAGGGTAGCACAAAGTAAATTGAAGGTAACAACACTTGGTGATCACAAAGATCACAAATTAGAAATCTCATAAAAAATAAGATCCTAAAGAATAATTTGGAGATGAAAGCTCAAGCTTGTGAGAAAACAAGGATTTTAGAAATGAAGCTCTAAAGAAAACACTGAGGAAAACTTCATCGAAGATACAGGAATGATGGCTCAAAATTGTATTTTTCAAAAACTAGTTTTCTTGATTTTTCAAAACTTTTCAACGCTTAAAATACAAATGAAAAACTCTATTAAATATACAAATTTGAAGCTTTAACACTTGTTGCAAAACTCTGTTCAATAGTAGAGAAAAAGCACTTGAAAACTGGTTGAAAAACTCTTATATAAACTAGGCCAAACCCCCTATTTATAGGCTCAAACAAAAACTAGTCGTCAGGCTCAGAAACATGCCAGAATGTCTCGACCGCCCGATCGACCACCCGGTCAACTAGAAATCTAGCCATTAGAGTTTGTAGTCGACTGCTCAATTGACCATCCACTCTATTATACAGAGCAGTGTAATCTGCTCTGCACAACTGGCAGTCGACAGACCAGAGGAGCTCTTAGCTCCAGGCCAACGGTTAACCGCCCGGTCGATTGTGTGCACAAGAATCTGGCTTGTGTGCATGTTCGGTCGACCGCCTGGTCGACCATGTACACAAGCTAGTTGCTTGTGACATACGGTCGACCACCCGATCGACCGGCTCAGGGCCAAAATTATTTTTTTTGTTGTTTAAAAATCTTAAAATCCTAATAATGTAAGTACATATGACACAAATATGTGTGATAAAAATCAACACATTACAAATATGTGAACTTCTTATTAAGATATCCGATACCATTTTGAAAACATAAAAATTATTTTTCCAAAACTAAACTATAAATAGAAAAATAAATTTTTCAAAACTTTTATAAACACAAAAATAAGTTTCTCTAACTCTTTTGAAGTACCAATGTATATGGATAAAATTCAGTACAAATATAAAACATTATAAACTTATTTTTGATGAAATCTACTCATGAAGCCCAAAAACATAATCTAGTTAAACTAAAACGAGTTAAATCGAAAATCAAAACTCTTGTTCTTGAAAATTAATGTCAAAATTTTGTGTGTGTAAGCTTGAGCAATCAAGTCTAATCTAAATTTTACACAAATCCAAATATACAAACTCTAGACTCAAGTCTTCTTATTGAATAAATCTTCTTTTCCATCTTAACTTTATCCAAACTTGATTCCTTGAGCTAGACTCCTTATTGAGCACTTGATATGATCTTTATGCTTGAGCTCTTGAATCAATATGTGTTAGCTTGAAGAAGTTAAATACCAACTAAGATCTTGATTAAAATTTGAAAATTAAATAACATAAGATCATTAGTACTATAACTACATGAGTTAATCATCATCGAAACTAGAGTGATGGACCTTTGAGCCAACAATCTCCCCCTTTTTGATGAGGACAAAACGCATGGATTTATATATGTATGGATTAGAGAAGAGCTCAAAAAGCTCTCCATTAACTCATGCATAAACATAAACACATAAAGATATTCAATAATTTCTCTTCTTCTAAAATAAGCAAAGCAAGCATATATACAAAATATAAAACATGCATATATCAAATCATAAAACATGCATATATAAACATCGATATATATAACATCGATTTATTAAAAAATTTCATTCCGTATCAATCGCTTTGATATATATATATATATATATATATATATATATATATATATATATATATATATATATATATATATATAATATATATATATATATATATATATATATAGGGTAAAGTGTACCTGGTAGGTCTCCTTAGATTACAATCTAAGGAGGAGGCTTAAAACCCCAACATTTCAAATTTTTTTTTACAATCTGACCGCACATTATCATCTTCATGTTCTAAGATGTACATATATAAAAAATCAAATGATTTGAATTTCGTTTTCTTATTGATCTAATCGTTCCATTTTGTTCTACTTTAAAAAACGGTTAATATTTGAACCCAAAAAAATAGAGTAAACGAACCCAAAATCACTTGATTTTTTATATGTATGCATCTTAAAACATGAAGTTGATAATGTGCGGTCGGATCGTGAAATTATTTTTGGGATGTTAGAGTATTAAGCCTTCTCCTTAGATTGTAATCTAAGGAGACCTACTAGGAGCACTTTACCCATATATATATATATATATATATATATATATATATATATATATATATATATATATATATATATATATATATATATATATATATAAACACCAATTTCTCTTATCTTTTTGTCAATTCATCAACATAGGGGTAAATAACATAAAGTAAATGTATATATGATATAAATCTATGACGAGGAGAGATGTTAAGTTAACCCCTGCATATATGTACTATATGGAGAAGGGATGACTAAACCCTAAACAATATAGGCACACTATATAATATATAGACAGAGATTTTAGGCTCCCTATACACGTGTACGATATAGAGAAGATAGTTCAAGCTTTTCTTCATACAATACGCTCATCATAAATTTATATATAGAGACATTAAGTTAACTCTCCTTACATATAGGCAAAAATATCAAAATGATAGATACTGAATGAAATTTTTTTAAAACGATTGTAAATTCTCCATATCAATTGTAAATAAACATAAATTCCAATTGAAAATTTTTGGATACGACTTGTAAATATTGCAATATAATAAACCAATACCAATTGAAAATTTTTAGATACCAAATGCAGGATATTAGATTGCATGATTCTCATTTGAAAATATAGAATGATACCAAAAAAATACCAATTGAAATCAATTGAATTCAAAGCAAACATAGATATCACTTCGTAAAAATAATTTGAAATATAGATACCAATTATAGTAATTGATACCAGTAGAAAATATGAAATATTTTGAATTTTTCTCAAAAAGGACGGGAATAAAATTAAGATACCGATTTAAGTCAAAAAATATTTTTCTCAAAAAGCCTCGATGACTTTGACGACGACGACGGTGACTGGACAGCTTCGATGATGCGTGACACCACGATCTGAACTCTTCACTCTCAGACATTGACACCAACTCCCACCGGCGACCTCGATAGCTTTGATAAATTAATCCCGCAGTTCTTCACTGGTTTGTCCCGTTCCTTCACAATTTTTTTTTGATTTTATTCTGTTGTTGATTTGGGATAAAGGTAAACTATTTATAAATTGATTTGTTGATTTCTGATGTTGTTGATTATCTGATTTTGCAATTAATGATTTTTAATGGAAAACTATTTATAAATTCGCACATTCCAAGTTGCTCGATGCGCTACTACTAGTAAGAGAGCAAAGATCTGTGCATGTCCATGTTTGTTTCACTGTAACTGTTCCAAGTGTTAGAGTAAGTTTCTAAGCTCAATAGACTTAAGAGTTAATGTTACCGTGCCTTATAGTTCTATTTGTTAAGTGTTGACACTCTAAAAAAGACAAGATTCTGACTGGCCTGAACAATGTCTAAACTTGTTGACATTTATAAAAGACAAGCGATAGACAAGCTGACGACCAGTTCTATACTTGTTGACATTTACAAAAGACAAGTGACAGATAAGCTGACGATCAGTTTTCACCCATCTCCGAGGGACAAGGAAGCAACTTGGACTCTACTACAAACAGTGAGCCCGGATTATCTCTAAACAGACCTCAGCAGGTCTAAGATGCTAGCACTTAGCATCACATGAGCCCAAAGGGATAGCCTCGCTTGAGTGGCTAAGGTCATCCAACTTCGCCTTGAAGCCATTCGCAGCTCTGTCAGGAAGCTAACCTATAGCTTCGCCTGAAGTGCTCAGTTAACTCCGCAGAGAGTTAGCTTCGCTTGAAGCAGAAGAATGTTCGGTAGCTTCGTCACAGACGTTATCTAGCTCCGCTGAAGAGCTGTCTTCTGACTTCGCCAGATGTTTCTTCCAGCTCCGCTATGAGCTCGATGCGGGCAGCGCTGCTGCAGGTCTGCTATGGTCAACCTTTGACCAATTAAATCTCCAGATGAGATCAAATCTAATCAAGATCAAATCTGAGATCAAACTTGGCAGTTGATTGCCATAATCTCTTGACTCTCCTAAAACGAGTAAAAGGATCAGGGGAAATCTTCCAATTATATGGAAAGGATCAAAACAGATCAAGAGGATCAACCGACCTGCTACTTCTAGTTTCGCAGAAGCTGATCCTAGCCTCGCAGCAAGGCTACTTTCCAGATTTAAATAGATTTGATTCGATCTGTTTTCAGATTTTCAAGGGACAACTGTACCCCTGCTCTCCCTATAAATAGCCTACCAGGGGCACAAGGAGAGAAGACATGCGACAGACGCACAAGAGAGAGGACTCCACAGGCAGAGACTTCTTCACGACGCACCACACGCACAAGAATTCAGAGACTTTTAGAGAGCTGCTTCTCTAATCAGGGTGCTGATACCCTAATACCTTCCTTCCTCCCAAGGAATTTTCGGAACCAGGCGAGAAGGAATTCCTAAGTGAAGGCGGTTTTGAGAAGAAACAAGAGGGTTCTACCAACCTTCTGTTCTCTGATTCCCCGAACCAGGCGAGAAGGGAATCTCATCGCTCGCATCGTCAAAGGGACAAAGTGGTCGCGCGCTGACCAGACTCCTATCGGCACACTTCTCCAGAATCTCTGAGGAGATCTACTTGTAATCTTTTTAAGAATACTTGTAATTTAGCTTCTCAACTCTTTTTTTGTAAGTTTTTCCCCTTTGCAAATCAATGGAAAGCAAGATGGCGGCTCCGCTGGGGATGAATTCTCCACTGCTGAGAATCAAGTGTCGCAATGCGACGAACAGACCTTCAGGTCTATCTCTGAATTCGGGAAAGTCGGTGCAGCCAGAGCCTCTCTGGCTAAATCTTCAATGCAAGTCTCTGGGAGACAGATAAGGCTCCTTGCGAGCTACTGCGGTTCTCTGGCGCAACAAGGAAGCACGCCCGTAGTCGAAGTCCACCACTTTCGAAAACCTGGTCGTTCACTTCGACCAATAAAAATTTGAAGAAGTCCTCTCTGGGGGTGGTCTAATGCTTCATGCACGGAAGCATAGAAAGGTCTCCATGACCAACGTTTCAGAACAGAAACCAGGAGCAGAATTCTACCAACACCCCTCAGCCTCGCGTGTGGCTAGTCAGGTTCCTTGCGAACCCAAGTCTCCCTTGTCAAAGCAGATATGGAGGCCAAAACAGAAGGCTCTGGGCAAAGCCTCAGGCGTAGCTACGCCAGAAGTGCATCTCTCGCGCGAAGAAAAAGGCAAGATGCCTGCCTGCTCCAACAATGCTGCTAGCCGCGAAGATACAAGGGCGACAGTACCTACGCCTAATTCAAGATCAGTAGCGCCTCGCGCCAGCCTCGTTCTCACGAGCGAAGCCACTGTACCACAGCGTACGCGCACGTCCATAGCCGCGAAGCCCAAGTCAAAGCACAACAACGTGCTTCGTTCGCTCTTCGCAGCAGAGTTAAGGGATTGTCCCTAAGTGCTGATAGCGTCGCTTATGCAGCTTCAGCGCCCAAGGGCGTTCCCAAAGCTTTTAGCCACGAGGTGAGAACCGAAGCACTATCTAAGGCCAATCGCCTTCGCAACAGCACAGCGGATAAAGCACCACAGCGTGCTCCGCCCTCTGGTTCGTCAAGCGCTAAGCTCATGCCTTGTGGCGGAGCTAAGGGATTGTCCCTAAGTGCTGATAGCGTTGCTTATGCAGCTTCAGCGCCCAAGGGCGTTTCCAAGGTTCTTAGCCACGAAACTAGAACTGAAGCACTACTCTGTGCTAATCACCTCTGCGATGATAAAAGGAGCAGGATGTCGTCCAATGCGCGATCCAAAAAAGTTTCTGCGCTGGATCGTTTAGGCCCAACTGGGTCTGACTTGCGGGAATTCTTGACAAACAAACGGAAGTCGGAATCTTTTCGAACTACTTCCTCCTGTTGTCAACAAGTGGGATGTCAGCTGGTGACACTCCACTCGGTCCATTGCCAGCTAGGACCAAGCCTCGCCACTTCTCCAGACCGACGATCAGTTTTTGATCGGCTGTCGGTACAAGCCCCGGTGAAACATTATAAAAGGAGCGTCCCGCGAGACCTACCCTCTGCATCCGTCAACATGATCGGGAGAGGACAAGAGCTGCACAGGGGCAGACAAGCGTTTGACGATACTCCCTATAGCTCCCCAGATCTAGATTACAGCCCAGGCTTAGGCGAAGTCTTGGTGCATGAAGAGGGTATTTTCCGAAACACCAGATCTAGGGTGGCGATACCCTACAGTTATGAACAGCCTTCTTCCTCAACGGCAGTAGCCTCGCCAGAATCAAGGAGAAGATCAATCTAGTTATCTGATGAAGAAGATAAAGACAGCGGGTATGCTTCTTCGGCGACAGTCAGCTCGGTGCGAACAGAAAGAGCATCAGTAAACATGGCTGATAATGGTAATGACGACCTTCGTCGACGTTTGGAAGCTCAGGAGCAAACTTTCAAAACTCAGCAAGAAGCTCTGGACAACATTCAATAGATGCTCGCTCAACTCCTTAATAACCGTAATAACAATGATACCAGGAGTAACCACGACGAGGAAGAACATCTTAGCAATGACCAGCCGAAGACGGAAAAGTCCAAGGAGGGGTCTTCCTTAGACGCTAAAGTCCTTAAGGGCCTTCAAGCTCAAATCGCATCCCTAGCTCAGAGGGATGAATTAAAGAAAGTGGGGACAGTCCGTCCTTACCCGCTAGAGTGGGATTCAGTATCATACCCACCGAAGTTCAAACCACCAACATTGCATACCTATGATGGAAAGAGCTCGCCAAACTAGCACATCTACTATTTCCGGTCTCAGATCGGTAATGTTATAGACAATGACGCTATCATGGCTAGGCTGTTCATTGGCACCTTAAAGGGGATAGCATTTGATTGGTTCCAAAGTCTCCCTCCAGGCTCTGTCAATTCTTGGATCGACCTGGAAACCCGATTCCTTTCTCGTTTCTATGAGGACGATACCGAGATAACCATGGGCAAGCTCCTCTCCACCGTGCAGAAGAAGGGCGAATCTGTCTGTGACTATATTGAGCGATTCAGAAACTTGTCTTTGATGTTCCCAGCAGGGATGCCATTACCCATGCTCTTACAGACATGCAGGCACAACTTCTTAGACCAAGTAGAGGTTCGCATGGGGGCTGTCAAGCCCATACCTGAAAAGAACTGGTCGAACAAGCTGAGATAGCCGAAAAGTCGGCTAAAAAGTTCGAACCCTCTACCCCAAAGGCAAGTGGGGTATGAACAATAAAGGACGTAGCGACATGGCGTAGTCTTCTTAAGCCAAAGGGAAGGAGACTATGTCCGTTGAATTGTCTGGGGACGTACAGTCGAAAGCCAAGAAGAGCGGCTTCAATAATCAGGAGTCTAAGCTCCCTCCAAAACAGTACTCCTTCAGAGATGATCAGGTGGTCACAATATTCCATTTGCTCCACAAAGGGAATAAAATGAAGCTACCAGAGGCTCGGCGTCCCAATGAAATAGGACGCACGAATGACCCCAAATACTGTCTCTACCACAGGATGATTCACCATCCTACCGACAAATGCTATGTTCTCAAGGACAGAATTCAAGCCTTGATCGACGCAGGGGTCCTGACACTGAAGTCAGAGCAGAAGAAAGTCACTGCCAATATGGTAACCCTCGAGTTCGGCAAAACCCAAAGGTCACAGTGCCTGACGGGACTTATCCAGTCCCTGCCCCACGGCTGGAAGTCAAACATCATGTGGCTAAAGCTCAGGATAATAGAGGTCTTTTTCCCTTGACATTGGAGACAGGGGAAGTCATGTGGATACACCCAGACCTTGTCCAAGATGTACAGTGGGATTCAAAGAAGTCCAAGTCGAAGGGCAAATCTTGCAATGTCATCTCCCTCCTGCCGGACGACGACAATTTCACGACAGCTTATCTCAGCGATTCTGAAGGAGAAAAGCATGCTTGCGCAACGCAGGCCGATGTACCTCACCCGACGGGTACTCGATCCGGGAAATCATACTTAAAACAGTATGAGAAAGCTACTGACGAGACACAACAACAAACGACGTCAGTACAAGTACCAGCATCCGCTTCAGTTCCGACCAAGGGAAAGGAGAAGCCTAAGGAAGTCCGGTTTGACCATGTCCTGAAGAAGCCTTCAGGCCCAGGGCTTGACACGCCCTTTCGTTTTGACATAGTGGCCCACCTAGCTAATATCCCGGCTCGTATTACAATACACGAGCTCCTTCGTCTCTCAAAGGAGACAAGAGAAGCACTCAGGGATGCCCTGGCTAATTCAGAATCACTCCTGACGTATATGCCAGAGACCCCAAAGATGACTCCCAGTCTCTGTGCCCTGATGCCATCATGCGCAATCAAAGGTGACTGCTATTACCTTCACAGCGGAAGATATGCTTCTCAAAGACAACAAGCACGATCGACCTCTGTACTACACCAGATACATTGGTTCAACATGCATTGAAAGGGTACAAGTCGACCAGGGTCCGCGCTCAACATCATCCCCAAAAGGCTTCTCTACTTCCTCGGTATACCGCTATATAGGTTGTCTGCAATCACTACTACAATATACGGTTTCAATGCCGGGAGTAGCACTTGGGAAAATTCGACTCCGTTGCCGAATCGAGAGCCTGAAATCGGAAGTGACGTGCTATGTCATTGACGCTGACACGTCATATAACCTGCTGCTAGGACGACCGTGGATCCACGCCAACTGGATCGTTCCCTCTGCTCTGCACCAATGCTTCAAATATGTTGAGGATGACGCGACAGTACGAACTGTCTTCGCTGAGAAGCAACCATTCAAAGGGGTGGAGAATTACTTCACTGACGCTCTCCTGTATCAAGAGGCTGGTGAAGCATCCAAAGAACCATTGCCGGATGATGATGATAGTGGCAATGAGGCGGATTCAGAATCTGAAGCAGACATGCCAGCCATCTTGATTGGCGAACCAATTATAGCATGTCTTAATAACCCCAATGTAACACTCCTTCTGAAGATGAGGGTGAATGGGTAATTAATGATAATATTTCTTTTGATTATCCTGCGAGTGTTGGGTTGTTTGAATCCATCATGGATAGCTCTCTGCACATGCCTTTACATAGACCAAGTGCATCCGGTACACCCATGGAATCTGTAGAAGGGGCCGTTTTGGTGATCCCTCCATCCAAAGAAGGTCAATTATCAATAATATTCGGCAGAGCCCAACCACGAGAGTCCATAGCCGCAGATTCAAGTCCAGACTCGGACACCCCACAATTATTCCATTACGCGCGACCAGCGCGCCATATTATGAAGAAAATAGGCTACAGTCTAAAGCATGGGGAGGGTCTGAATTTCGAAAAAGGAAGACGTAGTTTGTTGCGTAACTTTGTGCCAAAAGGAAAACCTGCAAACTACTATGATAATACATGCAGGGGGTTGGGATACGTTACACCCACATCGCCAGCAATGGTTCAATGCAAAGACGACGAACCAATTCCATCACATTCCGCCTCTTCTTCCGAGTGGGACTCAAATGTCAGTGTGGGAATAATGTTCAAGAATCTCACCATTAATATGACCTCAAGCAGTCAATTGGAGCCAGCAGAGGCTACTGATGAGGAATCTGTTTGCGGAGGGAAAAAATCTTCGCCGTAAAAGTTTCCTTGAATCAACTGAAAGTTTACAACGGATTAATACTCCGATTACAAGGGAGGGAGGATGTTGAGTCTTAAATCCTCCCTTTGTTTAGTGCTGGGTTCTTCAAGTGGCGGTGGAGAGTGAATCTTGTTCTCCGTTGACCGGATGACCGTCGGGATTGTCAGGGATCATCTCTTTGGCTGGTAGAAGGAGTAACACAGCTCTGTCTACCAAAACTCTCAAAGAGGAGGTAGGCAAAGGGCAACTTGTTCGCAGCAAGTTTGTTGAAGAGTTTAGCTCTCTCCTGCTTCTCTGGATGTCGTCTCGTCTGTGTGTCTCTCTCTTGTTCTAAAAATTCCACTCTCTGTCTGTCTTTTCCTCATAGCGACGGGGCTATTTATAGAGGTTCCAGGGATGAACGTGCCCCCCTAAAAATGCTCCACAATGAGGGGCTGACCTCCCCGCTATGTGGGCGGCGACTGGCCCCATAACCAAGGCGGTTATAACCGAGACGTAGGCCTTGGACCCTCGCGCCTTGGGGTTGAGACGCGGGTGTTGAGCCCACGCGCCTTGAGATTGAGACGCGGGTATTGAGCCCACGCGCCTTGATGCTGAGACGCGGGTGTCGAGCCCACGCGCCATGATGCTGAGACGCGGGTGTCGAGCCCACGCGCCTTGATGGTGAGACGCGGGTGTCAAGCCCACGCGCCTTGATGCTGAGACGCGGGTGTCGAGCCCACGCGCCTTGAGGTTGAGACGCGGGTGTCGAGCCCACGCGGCTGGCCATCATCAGTCCTGCGTCCAGAACTTGAAACTCTGCCTCTTTTAATGGCTTGTCTTCTAATGATTTTTAGACAGCCTACAGAACCCCCTCCAAAGTTTTCGATATTCCGCAGTTAACTGGGACAGATTTCGAAATACTTTGGACTCTAGCTGAATTCACCTTTATGACTGGACTGTTAATGCTCCGGGTTTGATCTTATCTGGAGTTGGTCTTCGTGAGTGTACTGTTGAACTCTTTGAGGCCACCATAGTTGATCGTATTGAGTGTCTAGATACACAGTCTAAACCTCCCGATTGCTTTTAGTCTGTCATGGACGCGCTTTGAGCCAGGAGTGGACGATCGTCTGCTTGTGCCAGTGTACTGTTGAAACTGATTTGCAGAAGCAAGGACTGAACGCCAGTTCTTTTTGAAGAGCAGAGATAGTGCTGCTTTAAAGACGCGATGCTAGGCCAGATTGGAAGGACGCGAACTTTGGAGAGACACATCCTTTAGAGTAAGGACGCGACTTTCTGGACGCGACTATGGCTGTGCTGACGGGGCACGTCCATCAAAGAGGCACGCCTGTTGAGTGCGAATCCGTGCCATGTCATGAGTGCACCGCCACTTGTTCTGGGGAACCGTCGGGACATCACCTTTTGGCGCGCGGACTTCCCGGTTCATTAAAGGATCTGTTTCACGCGTCAAGCGATGACTCGATGCCGAACCAATCGAGCCACGCGCCGCGTATCTTTGCAAATCTTTGTGCCTATAAATGGCAACAGTCAGAGAGATATCTCTTCTTCTCCGAGCGCATAGGGTTTTTAGAAAAAAGGATTTTTGTTCATCACTTTCCATTTCTCCTTCATCGGATTCTTGATCACCAATGGCACCCAAGGCCAAGCCAACCGCATCATCCTCAAAGGCGGCCGTCGCCGAGGCCCAGAGGGGCGGTTCCTCCGCGCAGGAAGTCCTCTTCCCAGGTATAATGCCGCGTAGGCTTAACCTTCACCATTAATGGTGGAAGTTCATGGAACCCCTAAAAAAAAACTTTTTTTTTTTGAGGAGAACCGTCAACACAGAATATAAACCGTGTTTGATTCTCAGACGCGGTCTCAGACGCGGTCTTTGAGTTGATAACCAAGGCGCGGGTTTGATGACCCGGTGCCAGTGAGCCCTGCATTTTGGATTCTTCACTTAGAATATTTCTAATTGTGAAGGGTTCGGACGCGGACTTGATCCTTGCGTTCTATGACATCAGGTGCTGATTTTTTATGAATCTGGCACCTGAGCCCAAGTACTTAGAGATTTTTCATAAGTCTTGGTTTTCAAACGCGGGCTTGATCCTGCGGGCCTCACATCTGGACGCGGATTTGCAGGTCTGGACGCGGGTACAGAAGTCTTTGGCACTTGGCGCTGGCTTTGCTCATGAAGCTCGCGTGTTAAGGCCACTGACTTGGAGGAATTCCAACTCGGGTTGAAGGTTTCAGACCGAATCTTGCAACTCCTGTTCATTCAACAGGGAGATGGCAATTTTTTCGGCGTCTGAGTCTTTTCGCGTCTGGTGTGTTAGACGCAGATGCAGAAAATTGGACTGCGTTTGAACCCTGCGTGTATCACAGTTTTAACTCGCGTCTGTTTCTGCCACCGCGGAAGTTTGGCTCACTGCGTGGGTCATTCCCGCGTCTGCAGTCTTCAGCAATAACCGCGTTGTGACTTAGTTTTCTTCTGTCGAAGTGTACTAAGTTCTGAATTGTCTAATTCCCTTGTTTGCTTCTTGCAGGTAGGCTTGATCGTCCTTTTTCAGGTTCGCTGGGCCCCTGGAAGAATATTTCGGCCGGCGAACTCGTTCGATGTTCGTCCACAAGGGAAGAAATCATAGTCTCCGTCGTCCACAAGGGAAGAAATCACGATCCCTGACAGGGACTTAACCCTCGCCAAGATCTCTTTAAACTTGACGCATCAGTCATGCCGCTGGCAAGGGATGGTCAGGGTGAGTATGGCGGCGAGGGGGTTACGGTGGGTATGGTGGCAGATAGCATCCCCTTCCTCTCTCACCCCAGAAGTGACATCGAGGACACTCCATGTTTGTTGGATGGCCTTCTGGCGAAAGAGATGCTCATGAATGAAGGGTTGCATGGCTTTCTGCTGCCACCGGACGTCAAGAACACCATTGCTCTTAGCTTAGTCAGCTAGGGCTCTTTCGATGTTTACATCATGCATCGTGGTGCAACCAGCTTCTGATCGTTGCCACAATGTCTGATTCTATTTTGGCGCCCTTCCAAACATCTTGTACTTGGAATCAAACGCAGCTTTAAGGAGTGAGTGCAACCTCTGAGAGAGAGAGGGACTTCTTTGTACTCCTTTAAATGTAACACTCAATCTTATTGTATAAGAGAGCGTTTTGTATCACTTTCATATGCCTGGATATAAATAAAAGTGATATTTTTCTTTCTGCCTCTTTCTATTGTCTTGAACCTTTTGTCTTCAGTTAGACGCATATAAGCAGAAGATCTTTGACTTCGTCAAAATTATGATGATAATCTTAATAAGTCAAATTTTGTAGGAAAAGATCCTATTTCAGGAACTTTCACAATACTGTCAGAGGTGTAATATTAACTTGACAGAGATGAAATAATGTTTGGTGGACCTGTCAATCTATAAAGGAGAATGACAAGTGAAACTCGTACCCCCAGGGAAAATGGGCCTTTATCAAGGTTTAGGATTCACTTGATTAAGCTCAGCTGGGGATTTGAAGGAAAACACTGTTAATGGTGTAGTATTAACCTAACAATGTGTTTAGGTAAACTTGTTATTCTGTTGAAGAGAATAGCAAGTGAAACTAGACTCGCAGGGAATCTAGGAAAATCTTTACCGTTAGAGGTGTGATATTAACTTAACGGGTTGAAAGTTGTCTTGCCAGAAGTGTGATGTTAACTCGACAAGAATTTGAATCAGAGGTGTGATATTAACTTGACTCAGAAGCATTTCAGCTTTCGTTTGGGAAAACTGAAAGTGTCACTGACATAGGTGTGATTTTTAACTTGCCAGTGAAGGTAATGCTAGAGGTGTAATGTGGAACTTAGCATTGGTCATCTCGGCTTGGATAAGGAAGTCGAGGAAAAGTCATGGCCATAGGTGTATTGTTGAACTTAGCAATGACTTAGATGCTAGAGGTGTAGTGTTAACTTAGCATCATTCGTTTCAGCTTCAATACGGAAGTCTGAAGGAAAGTGACTGTCAGAGGTGTAGTATTAACTTGACAACAACTTGATTACTGTTAGAAGTGTAATGTTGAACTTAACAGTAATTTGTCAGAGGTGTGATGTTAACTTGACAAGAATTAATTTGTGATACGAGCAATTTTGAGGACTTGTCATCCTATTGATGAGAATTGACAAGTGGAGTTTGGAATGTCAGAGGTATAGTGTTAACTTGACAACAACTTGATTACTGTTAGAAGTGTAATGTTGAACTTAACAGTAATTTGTCAGAGGTGTGATGTTAACTTGACAAGAATTAATTGCGATACGAGCAATTTTGAGGACTTGTCATCCTATTGATGAGAATTGACAAGTGGAGTTTGGAATGTCAGAGGTATAGTGTTAACTTGACAACAACTGTATTTTTTAGACCTACCATTCTGTGGGTGAGAATTGGTAAGGGATTTTGGAGGAAAGAGTGGAGTTGAGTCCACTTAGGATTTTTAGCAAACCCTCAGCTATTAACGGATTTGAGGTGCCTTTACCAACTACCGTTTGAGTTGGGCTAGCCATGCTATTCCTTCAGCATGATGAGTTTGTCGAAGACTTATGTTGGGCTTAGAAGCCAACATTTTCCTATATCCTTAGCCGTTGGAGGCGTCGGATCAAGGGGAACGTGTCCCTTAGGATTTTTAGCAAATCCTCAGCTGTCAACGGGTTTGACGTGCCTTTACCAACTACCGTTTGAGTTGGGCTAGCCATGCTATTCCCCTCAGCATGATGAGTTGTCGAAGATTTATGTTGGGCTTAAAAGCTAACATTTTCCTCTATCCTTAGCCGTCGGAGGCGTCGGATGTTTGATCAGAGGTGTACTTTTAACTTGATCAGCGGAAGAATACCATTTAAGGATAGTATTTGTTCAAGAACCTGCCGTTGATAGGCATCATGAGTGTATCGCCATTTGAGGTTATGAGGCGATATGATCCATTCGAGTAGACTGACTCTACCACAAACGGTCCTTCCCATTTGGGTTGGAATTTTTCTTTTGTCTTGTGCGTCATTACCATGGTCTTCTGACGGCTAAGACTAGGTCGCCTTTCTTGAAAGTCCGCACCTTAACTTTCTTGTTGAAGGCTTTGGTAATTCGAGCTTGGTAAAGCTCGATTTGTTGTTGGGCCTGCAGACGTTTGTCGTCTAAGGCCTCCAATTCCTGGAGTCGCTGTCGATGCTTCTCCTCGGTTGTCATCTCCGCTGTCAAGGCGACGCGTAGAGATGGAATTTAGATTTTCAGTGGAAGTACGACTTCACATCCGTATACCAAAGAAAATGGCGTGGCTTTAGTTGGGGTTCGCACAGTTGTGCGGTAGGCCCATAAGCATTCACCTAGCTTATCGTCCCAGTCTCGTTGACTTTTCGAGACGAACTTCTTGAGAAGCTTGCCAATAGTCTTGTTGAAAGCTTCTGCGAGACCATTAGCGGCAGGATAGTAAGCTTTGAGGACACACTCTGGATTATGAACTTAGCACAGAATCTCTGGAACGCCTGGCTGATGAACTGGGGTCCATTGTCATGGACAATTCGCCGAGGCACACCGAAACGGTAAATAACGTGATGTTTCACAAACTTGATCACGTTAGACGATTTTACCTCCTTCAAAGGAATGGCTTCGGCCCATTTGGAGAAATAATCGGTTATTGCCAAAATAAACCGATGTCCCTTTGATGATGGTGGGCTGATGGACCAACCATATCCATCCCCCACATTTCAAATGGCCAAGTAGAGGCCGTGGAGTGAAGGTAGCCTGGTGCTTGATGGATGAAATCACCATGTACTTGGCAGGCATGACATCTTTTGGCATAGGTGACGGCGTCGGCAATCATCTTGGGCCAATAGTAACCCAATCTTTGGAGTCGATGTGCCAGTTTTTCGCCAGGTTGATGGGCTCCACACATGCCGTCGTGGGCTTCTTTCAATATCTCTTGAGCCTCCTTTGGTGAGAGGCACCGGAGCAAGACCCCGTCATGCGATCGACGATACAATGTTCGTGTAATCGCATTGTAGTAAAATTTAGGGGCTTTCCTTCGAATGGCAGCCGCTTCCTTGGCGTCCTCAGGCAGGATGCCATACAAGACATAGTCGATATAGGGGAATTGCCAGTCTTTAGGCTCTGGCCCGGTTGACAATTCCAGCGCTTCCTTGCTTTGAGAATCTCCCTTTGACTCCTGATAGTCCTTGAGAGCAATTCTCGGGCAATACAGGTCGTGGCTGTAGATGAATATCTTCTCCATTGCTCCAGCTGGAAGAGCTAAGGAGGCCGCGAGGGACGCCAGTGCATCTGCATGCGCATTTTGCCTGCGCGGTACATGATCGATGTAGAAGTTTGTGAACCTCTCGGCCATGTGGATAGTTGCGTTGTAGTAGGGTACTAGGTCCTCATGTCTGACTTCGTACTCCCCGCGAACTTGGCTGATGATAAGTTTAGAATCACCGTATGCCTCGAGATTTTTAACGCCAATCTCATCGGCGAGTTGCATCCCAATCAAAAGGGCATTATACTCCGCTACATTGTTGGAACAAGGCTCAGTTAATGAGACAGCTCGAGGAATCACATAGTTCTGTGGCGAGACGAGTACTACTCCTACCCCCGCTACGATGTGTCCTTTTGGGCTTGTTCTCGATGCACCGTCAAAGAAGAGTTGCCACACTTGACTTTCGAACGATGTCTGAGTTAGGCAGGCTTCAGCGACCTCATCTGGGAGATCGTCGTAAAGTTTGGTTACCCTCGGATCTGGATGCTCAGCCAGGAAATCCGCCACCGCTTGTCCTTTAATGGCCTTCTGTGGTAAAAAGTGCATCTCATATTGGGATAGCAATATGGCCCATTTTGCCAGCCGGCCATTTAGCGATGAAGGTTTAGTCATAAGTAACCTCAGGGGGTTAACTTTTGATATGACATTTATAGTTTGGCCTACCAAATAGTGTCGCATTTTCTGAATGGCGAACACCAGTGCCAAACATTCCTTCTCGATCGGGTTGTACCGATGTTCGGCTCCGATCATTGTTCTACTTAAATAGTAGATCACTTGTTCTTGCCCTTGATCATCATTCTGAGTTAGTAGAGCTCCCAAAGAATGATCCATTGCTCGGACTTATACCAGGAAAGGTTTTCCGGATACCGGAGCTGCAAGGACTGGTGGTTGAGTGAGGTATTGCTTGATTTCCTCAAATGCTTGTTGACAAGCGTCGTCCCAAATGAACGAGACACCCTTCTTCATCAGCTTCGCGAAGGGTTGGCATCTTCCGGAAAGGTTTGAGATGAACCTGCGGATGTACGCCAATCGTCCTTGCAATCTCCTGAGCTCCTTGAGGCTTCTCGGGGGTTGCATCTCTTGGATAGCGCGGATCTTTTCCGGGTCCAAATGGATTCCTGTGGAAGTTACAACAAATCCTAGGAATTTGCCACTGGCCACCCCCAGGAAGGACTTGGTGGGATTCATCTTCAATTGATGAGCCCGCATGATATCAAAGACAACCTTCAGGTCAGCTATGTGATCACCCTTAGTGCGGCTTTTCACCGCGATGTCGTCAACATAACACTCCACCGTTTTGCGTATTTGCTGATGGAAAATGGCATTCATGGCCCTTTGATATGTTGCCCCTGCATTCTTCAGTCCGAAGGGCATGACGGTGTAGCAATATACCCCTAGAGGTGTCCTGAAGGAGGTATGCTTTTCGTCATCAGGATACATTTTAATTTGATTGTATCCTGAGAATCCATCCATGAAGGACATTCGTTCGAATCCACAAGTATTGTCAATCATGACATCTGTGATTGGCAATGGGAATTCGTCTTTGGGGCAAGCCTCGTTTAGATCACGGAAGTCGATGCAGATCCGGATCTTCCCGTTCTTCTTGGCAACTGGGACAATGTTGGCTACCCAGTCGGGATGTTGTTCTTCCCTGATGAAGCCAGAATCAATAAGTTTTCTGACTTCTGATTGAATTGCCTCCATTATTTCTGGACGGAACCGTCGCTGCTGTTGTTTGACAGGTTTTGCGTCCGGATTGATGTTGAGGCGGTGCATAGCCACTTGAGGATCCAGTCCAGGCATGTCCTCGTAATTCCAGGCGAAGACGTCTATATACTCTTGTACAAGAGATATTAGATCCTTCTTCTCCGAAGGTGTCAGGCCGTCGCTTATGAAGATGGGCTTAGGATTGGCCTCATCTCCTAGATTGACTTGAACAACCTTGTCTTCTGTGGGTGGCTCACGCTGTTCAAAGCGGGTATCCCAAAGAGTATTTAAATGTTTGATCCAAGGATCTGTATCAGATTGGATCATTTCTTCATCTTCGTCTTCCAGGTGGCTTGTTGAAACCATGTTCACTGAAAGTTCTCTGAAGATGTTGCCGACACTGACATCCGACTCCCACGATGACGTGCCTGAAGAGTAATTATGACCTGATGGCCCTCCAGAATCAGAGGCTGATGGGATCGGAGTCGATACATAGCCCAACCCCCGGCGTGTCCGATGATAATAATCGGGGGCTTTCCCTTTCGGAACAAAGGATCGAAGTAGCGTTCTCCTTCCTTTGCCGAAGTTCAACCCGGGTCTGTTGGTTAGATCGTACCCCATGCACTTCATCATTTTGAGCGCCTTTGGTTCATAATGACCGAACTGAGGGGATTCCCCTTCGCCTTCCGATTCTTCGTGGGGCGTTGGTTCAAACGAGATTCGCCCAAAAAGAATTGGTTTTTGGCCTTTCCGTCTGGCTGGAACCATAAATATAGATTCTTGCGCATCACCATTCTCTTGGTATGTCCCGAAGGATGATTTTACTGGTACATGCAACGATGTCAAAGCATCCATTGCCGACCAGAGGTCATCATCTACATCAGTGCTAGTATCTGACGGCACTGAATCAGAAGCAAACACAGAAAGATACACTAAATCTAATTCTTCATTAATGTACCATCCGCCTGCATCATCAGCGGAGGTATTATCAACATCGGGCTTATTAATGCCCGTCACAGGTGGATCCAGCTCCCACACGCACTCATCTTCTTTTTCAGGCTCAGTGTCAGCCTCATTACCAGAGTCTGGCTCCTCTGGTTGCGGGACTTCATCTATTTCTACAGATTCCTGATATAGGAGAGAATCTGTGAAATAATTCTCCACTCCCTTGAACGGATGCCTCTCGGCAATCAACGTTCGCGCGTTTCCACTCCCGTCAATGTATTTCATGACTTGGTGGAGAGTAAAGGGAACGATGGAGTTGCGATGAATCCACGGTCGTCCCAGCAGCAAGTTATAGGAGGTGTCAGCATCTATGACGTAGCATGTCACCTCTGACCTCAGATCTCCAATCTGGCATTTGAGCTTGACCTTCCCCATCGGACGGGTACTGTTGGCATTGAACCCATAAATGGTCGTCTGGGTAGGGCTCAAACGGTGAGTAGGAATCCCGAGATGTTGCATGACCCGGCGAGGCATGATGCTCAACGCGGACCCTGGATCTACCTGAATGCGGTTCACCTCAGACGATCCAATATATCCTGTGAAGTACAGGGGTCGATCATGCTTCCCTTTAACCTGCATATCATCTGCTGTGAAAGTAATGCAGGGAGCATTTGGGGAGGTGTGGAGGCAATCCTCTACATCTTCCTCCTTCGGCACCTGGGTCATGAAGACCTCAGCATTTGCCAGAGCTTCTTGTAGAGCTTCTCTGGTCGACTTTGATAGCCTAAGAAGCTCATACAAGGTAATGCGTGCCGGGATGTTGGCTAGTTGAGCCAGGACATCAAAGCGGTAAGGTGTCGTGGATCCTTCCGCTACACCTTTCGAAAGAACTCGAGAAAACCGAGTTTCTTTCTGTTTCTCCACAAGTTGTCTCGTGGAGGGCTTGGTTGGCTCTACAGCTGGTTATGGAGGGGTTGCCGCCGTTTCGCCATACTGCTTCAAGTATGGCTGTCCCGAATGGGTTCCCGCCATCGGTTGGTTAGGCTCCGCGGCCAAGACTATTGTTTCCTCCTCGGAATCGGTTAACGAGGGAACATCAGTCTCGGCTTCTCGAGAGGAGGCACACACCACATTGCAGGATGAAGCCTTTGCCTTGCCTTTGGATTTCCTGTTGGTCACAGTAGTCCATTGCTGTTCATTGACAAGGTCAGGGTGGACCCACATGATTTCCCCTTGAGGTGTAGGGACGGGTGCCAAGCCTTTCTCTTGCTGTTGGTGAGGGTCTGTGTTGACCACTCTCAGCTCTCCCTTGGGATAGGGACTACTCCAGAGGGTGCCGGAGGTTGTCTTCCGAACTGGAGAACTGACGTCACATTGGCCGTCACCTTCTTCTGCTCTGGTCGGAGCTTTAACACCTCCTCGTCAATCAGAGCTTGAAGGATGTCCTTGAAGACGTAGCAGCTTTTGGTAGGGTGCCCCAGCATCCTGTGGTACAAGCAATAGGTGGGATTGTCGGTCTTGCCGACTTCCTCGGGGCGCCTAGCTTCAGGGAGCTTCAGTCGGTTGCTCTTGTTGAGTAGTTTAAAGAGTGAATCGACATGTTCCTCCTTGAAGGAATACTGTTTGTTGGCCCGTGGTTGGCTCGAAGAGCCACTTCCCTTGACCAATTGAGGTTTAGCAGGGGACTTGGTCTCCGCTGCCAAGTTATCCTTCCTTTTGGTTTGGAGGGATGTGTCTGGCGCACGCCTTGTTGACCTTTCTGGCCTGGGCTTACCTTCCTCCGCTCTGACGCGGGCGACAATCTCCTCAGCCTGTTCACCTTGTTGGACTAATTGCTTCCAGGTGCGGCTTTCAGCAACTCCTATTTGAGCAAGGAGTGAGGTCTGGAGATTGTGGCGGCATGTTTCCACCAGAGTGACCTGGGTCATGCCACTTGGACACCGGAGTGCCACGTTCCGAAATCTTTTCACGAAAGACTTGACGGACTCTCCCTTTCGCTGTTTAGTAGCCAAAAGGGTGGGACATCGTGACTTCCGAGTATCCTCGAAGAAGCGCGTTAAGAAAAGCTTCTCCAAATCGCCCCAGTTCTTGATAGAACCTTCTGGGAGCTTCATGAACCATTCAAAGGCCAGCCCTTTCAGGGTGCCGATGAACAGACGAGCCAGGATAGCATCGTTATCTACTACATTCCTGGTTTGAGATTTAAAGTAGTAGATGTGTTGGTTGGGTGACCCTTTCCCATCGAATGCTTGAAGGGTTGGAGCCTTGAACTTGGACGGGTATGGAACCAAGTCCCATTCAGCAGGATAGAGCCGGACCACTCCAGCTTCTTGAGGCCTTTACGGTTGGTAAGGGCCTCGAGGCGTTGCTCCAATTGACTCATTCTTTTAGCATGAGTCTTCCCTGGTCTTGGTCGCCCTTTACTTGCGACGAGGATTTGGACGAACTAGAAGTAGATCGCTGCCTTTCCTCAGAAGGTTCGGAAGATGAGCTTCCTCCCTTTCTCCCTTTGCCCTTCGTCTTTTTAGGAGGAGATTTCCTCCTATCTTCGAGCAACTGGGCAAGCATCTGCTTGAGGGAGTCGATAGATTCCTGCTGAGAAAGAATCATATCCATTTGTGCATTCTGGATTTGTTCCAAACGTCTAGTCGTTTCCTCAGGAGTGCCTGTCATGTAGGCGGAGGCCTCCTTCTCAACGGAAGAGTTTGAAGCCCATGATTCCGCCACGGCGGAGTGAGAATCATTCACTTTAATGCCATGGGCTAAGGCATTATAATCAATCGGGGGAATGGCCCCAGTCCGGGTGCGAGTGTGTTGATACACTCCTTCCGGTTCAGAGTCAGACTCATCCGAGCTGACTGCAGGTTGTTTTCCCTTGCTCCTGCTCGTCATATTCGCAGTGAGCTCCGGGTACTCAATGTCAGAGAAGGTTCTCCTTCTGTGGGAGCGCCTTCTTTTGGCTAACGGGGGAATTAGGGTCAGCTGTCTAACTAAAGACTGCTGGTGCACGCCTGATCCGCAACGGCACTCAGAAAGCATATGGATGAGCCGTTGGCAGCAACATGATGAAGTGACCTGATTGGCACTTCTTTTCTTCGTCAAGTAATCTCTCAGATCCACGGGAGGGGGATCGAAGAGACTAGCCTCGCAACGTCGAAGACGGGAGGCATCCATGTGCTGTATAGCCTGGACGCGGGTTTCAGGGACGCGATTGTCGCTCCGCGGCTGTAAGACGCGCGTCTGGCGTCTCTGTTGGGACGAGACGCGATTGGCATGCTGCCGCTCGGTGCGTCGGGGCAGAGACGTTTGAGAGGGGATGGGCTGCTGGACCCCACGCCTATGGGCGCGTGCCTCTCGCGCTTGACGAGGCGCAGAGGCTTCACCTTGGCGTTTGGTGAGTTGGTCTTCAGAGGACCTAGCTTGAGGAGTCTCGCGTTTGGGCCGCCAAACGCGGACTTCACGTGCTGGACGTGGCGCGGGCAAGGCGCCAGGTTGTACGTCGCGTCCAGCCTCAGTCGGACAACCGGAGGTCCCAACTTGTAGCTGACGCGCACGTCTCCTCTGTCGACGCTCAGCGTTTCGGTTACGTCGTGGAGGTGGAGAGTGACCAACGACGACCTGATGCTGAACACCAGAGATTTTGACCAAGCGGGTCTCCTGAGAGACGCTGACGCGTGTGTTCAGTGCTGCGCGGTTGATCGCAGCGACAGTTGTGCCTGAGATCATGCGGGCCTTCTGAGAGGCGTTGGCGCGTGTATCTTGCTTGGCACAGTTGGCAGCAGCAGCGCCCGAGAGAGCTTCAGATCAGGCTTCGGGGGCATTCCCCGTCGAGACCCTGCGGCAGACGCGGGTCCTGGGGCTCTTGGAGCTGGAAGAGAGAAACTCTTCGTACTTTGCCTGGTCGAACTCGACAACGAGCGATTCGACCATCTTTCCCTTAAGAAGGACGTCATCTTGCGCCACGATTTGCTCATCAGTGACAAACGAAGTCCCCAGCGGAGTCGCCATCTCTTGTTTGCGGAGGGAAAAAAATCTTCGCCGTAAAAGTTTCCTTGAATCAACTGAAAGTTTACAACGGATTAATACTCCGATTACAAGGGAGGGAGGATGTTGAGTCTTGAATCCTCCCTTTGTTTAGTGCTGGGTTCTTCAAGTGGCGGTGGAGAGTGAATCTTGTTCTCCGTTGACCGGATGACCGTCGGGATCGTCAGGGATCTTCTCTTTGGCTGGTAGAAGGAGTAACACAGCTCTGTCTACCAAAACTCTCAAAGAGGAGGTAGGAAAAGGGCAACTTGTTCGCAGCAAGTTTGCTGAAGAGTTTAGCTCTCTCCTGCTTCTCTGGATGTCGTCTCGTCTGTGTGTCTCTCTCTTGTTCTAAAAATTCCACCCTCTGTCTGTCTTTTCCTCATAGCGACGGGGCTATTTATAGAGGTTCCAGGGATGAACGTGCCCCCATAAAAACGCTCCACAATGAGGGGCTGACCTCCCCGCTATGTGGGCGGCGACTGGCCCCATAACCAAGGCGGTTATAACTGAGACGTGGGCCTCCTTGGGGTTGAGACGCGGGTGTTGAGCCCACGCGCCTTGAGATTGAGACGCGGGTGTTGAGCCCACGCGCCTTGATGCTGAGACGCGGGTGTCGAGCCCACGCGCCTTGATGCTGAGACGCGGGTGTCAAGCCCACGCGCCTTGATGGTGAGACGCAGGTGTCAAGCCCACGCGCCTTGATGCTGAGACGCAGGTGTCGAGCCCACGCGCCTTGATGCTGAGACGCAGGTGTCGAGCCCACGCGCCTTGAGGTTGAGACGCGGGTGTCGAGCCCACGCGGCTGGCCATCATCAGTGCTGCGTCCAGAACTTGAAACTCTGCCTCTTTTAATGGCTTGTCTTCTAATGATTTTTAGACAGCCTACAGAATCATGGGCTCAGCAATTAGATCTCCAATGGAAAAAGCGATTCCAACTGCGCGAACCACCTACCGAAGACAAGGTGATGCAGGTCAACTTGGGTAGTCAAGATCACCCTAAGCCCATCTTCATAAGTGAAAGCTTATCACTTACAGAAAAGGAAGAATTAATAATACTCGTAAAGGAGTATATAGACGTTTTCGCATGGAACTACGAAGACATGCCCGGACTTGATCCACAAGTTGCTATGCATCGTCTGAATATCAAACCCGACGCCAAGCCAGTCAACCAGCAGCAACGTCGGTTCCGCCCGAATATTATGGAGGCTATTGAAGCCGAAGTCCATAAGCTCATTGCATGTGGCTTCATACGAGAGGAACAGCATCCAGATTGGGTTGCTAATATCATTCTCGTCCTCAAGAAGAATGGGAAAATACGGATCTGCATCAACTATCGTGATCTCAATACAGCCTGTCCTAAAGACGAATTCCCACTGCCCATCACCGATGTCATGATTAACAATACATGTGGATTCGAAAGAATGTCTTTTATGGATGGTTTTTCAGGGTACAATCAGATCAAAATGTACCCCGACGACGAGAAGCATACTTCGTTCCGAACACCCTTGGGGGTATACTGCTACACTATAATGCCCTTCGGACTGAAGAACGCCGGAGCAACCTATCAGCGGGCAATGAGTACAATCTTCCGCGATCATCTCCGAAAAACAGTAGAATGCTATGTCGACGATATTGCTGTCAAAAGCCGCAACAAGGATGACCATCTTCGTGACTTGAGAACGATGTTCAACATAATGCGGGCTCATCAGATGAAAATGAATCCGACAAAATCCTTCTTGGGAGTTTCGAGTGGCAAATTCCTTGGGTTTATCGTCACATCAAAAGGAATTCATCTTGACCCAGACAAGGTCAAAGCCATTCAGAGCATGCATCCACCGAGGAGCCTCAAAGAGCTTAGAGGCTTGCAGGGTAGACTGGCTTATATCAAAAGATTCATCGGAAATCTCTCTGGCCGCTGTCAACCGTTCACCTGACTCATGAAAAAGGGTGCTTCCTTCATATGGGATCAAGCTTGTCAGGAAGCTTATGAAGACATCAAGAGATATCTCACAAAACCTCCAGTCTTAATGGCCCCTACATGAGGGAAACCATTCTTTCTTTATGTGAAAGCTATGGACTATTCTCTTGGTGCCCTCCTTGCTCAAAAGGACGACAATGGCCACGAGCAGGCCATTTATTATCTGAGCAGGACTCCGATAGGAGCGGAATCTCGCTATAACCCAATCGAGAAGGAGTGTTTAGCTCTTGTCTTTGCTGTTCAGAAGACACGACATTATTTGGTCGGCTAAACCATACATGTCATCTCCAGAGTGAATCCCTTGCGTCTTCTCATGATGAAGCCAGGATCACTGAATTCAAGATTGGCTAAATGGGCACTCCTTTTGTCTCAATACGACATGATCTTTGTTCCTCAAAAGGCGGTTAAAGGCAACGCCCTTGCGGAGTTCTTGAAAGCACACCTAGAGGGGGGGTGAATAGGTGTAAATGCTAATATAGGAACTAAATGCGCTAAATGCGGAAGCAATGCAAATTTTGCAATCACACTTAATACAATCAACAAGTGTAGCCGAATTCCCGTGAAGGGCTCTGGACTAACTCCTCTTGATTCCCCTAGATATGGGTTGAGGTGCTATGTGAAGCTCTTGTTGATTAAGTACAAGTGAGGCACACACAAACAACCAAGCATATAAGATGATATAGCAATATGAAATAATGCAAGGCAACACAAGCAATATATGATATGAATGAAGTATGATGCTTTGCACAAATGTAAAGAGAGAGAAAGTTGAGAGACAATGGATCAAACGCAAAGGCCAAGATATGTTTCGAGGTTCAAGCCCCTAGCTCTACATCCCCGCCTACACCACCGTGTAGGATTTCCAATCCACTATCTCCCACCGAGGGAACCTCTACCGAAGAGGATTTGTTACAACACTAGGAGTACCAAACTCCTCTCTCAAACAACCACCTCACAACCGAGGGGTAGGCCCGTAGCCAATACAACAACCAATACCTCTACCGAAGAGGGTTTACAAACCAACTCCACCTCTCTCTAGAGGGAGCAAACCAATCACCCGATCACCTCTACCAAAGAGGGATACAACAAGAACAAGGGTGTACAACAAGTGGTTTCTTTCAACCACAAACAATCTCTCTTTTCTTTTCTCTTTTTCCACAAAACAAATGATCCTAATAGATTAGGATAGAAGATAGCTCAAGTGTGGAAAACTAGGTGTTTGGAAAACAAGCAACAAAGAAAAATCCTTGGGAAAAACACTTGGAATATGATAGAAATGAAGATCTAAAGCAATATCCCAAAAACCTATTTTTCTTTGAATTTTGCAAACCCTTGAAAAACAATTAAGATGAAAACTTTTTAGCACAAAAACTCTTTTCAAAACTTGTTTAAAACACTGAAGAAGTCAGGAATTTTTAGCTCTAAAAATCTTGGCCAAAATCCCAAAGAATTGGGGTTTATATAGGCCCATCAGAAAACTAGCCGTTAGGCTGAGCTGGCAGCCTGACAGGCTAACGGTCGACCGGCCCGGTCGACCGCCAACGGTTAGAAATGTGACCGTTGGGCAACCACGGTCGACCGGCACGGTCGACCCAAACAAACAGAGAGCTCTTCTCTCAGCCCGGTCGACCCAGACGGTCGACCGTCCAAAGTCTGCCAAACGTGCACAGATCTGTGCACGTCGGTCGACCGGCCCGGTCGACCGACTTCACCCAAGTCGACTAGGTCAGGTTGACTAGTCGACTGGTTGAAGCCTGGAACAGAAATCTGGGTCAGAAAACCAGTTTAAAAATATTTTGAAAAATCTTTTAAGTCTTGTAAAAATCACCAAAACTTGTTTTAACATTTTATATTAAAATACAAACAAGCGATAAAAATTTCAAGACATATATCAATCATATCAATTCATTTTTGAGTCTTGCAAATTTTATCAAAAACAATACTTGTATTTTTATCAAACTAGATTTTTCCAAAACATGAATAGGATAGTCAAATAAGTTTGTTTAGCAAGTTAAGCATGCATGTATAGAATGAAACAACTATACATATATCAATTAAACTTGTTTTGATCAACTATTCATGAAAACCAAAAACCAAACATAAAACGTGTGTGTTTGAGCACTTGAGCATATCAACTATACTAAGCTTTACAAATGGATCTAAAACACACTATCTAAACTATGGATACCTAAGTCTTCTTGATGATCTTCATCTTCAAGTTGACTTGCTCCAAAACTCCATCCATGGGCTAGGCAATGTGTGATCTTGAAGCTTTGGCCCTGGAATCACTATGAAAAGCTTCTAAACTCCTTGTTGAAGCTAATCACCAACTAATATCTTGGTTAAAGATCTGAAACTTAAACAACACAAGATTATTAGTAAACATAACTACATGAGTTAATCATCATCAAAACTAGGGTGGAAGGCCTTTGGGCCAACAATCTCCCCCTTTTTGATGATGACAAAACTCATGGAGTTATATATGCATGGATTAAAGTTAAGCTTCAAAGAAGCTCCCCCTTAACTCATGCATAAACAAATAAACAATAAATATGCAATGAATGACAATGCATACCAATTTAAACTTTCAAACAAACATGAAACACAAATCTTTATGTATTATTGTTATGCATGAACATGGTGATTCCAAAACTTGCATACTCAAAATATGTATGCATCATCATGCATAAAACACATAAACATGTTCTAGAATCTCTAGATACCAATTAAATTAATAAAACATTAACAAAAACACTAGATGCTCTAGATACCAATAAAACTTAATATATGCAAAAACATAAGTACGCATATAAAACACTTATAAAACACATATAAAACACAAATTATTCTCCCCCTTTTTGTCACTCATCAACAAAGGGGTAAACAATCAAAACAATAAATGAGGGGTAAAAATCTTTCTCCCCCTTTTTGTCAATCAAAACAATAAAACAATGTTCTCCCCCTTTTTGTCTAAAACAAAAACAAGGTCAATAAGGGGAGACAATCAATTAGGATATCAATTGAAAATATGTCAATGAAGCATCTTGATATCTATTGAAAATAAACAAAGATCAATAAATGTTATATGCTATATACATTCATGAAGAGGAAGACGCTAAGTTAGCTTCCCTACACATATGCATTACATGAAAGAGGGATGTTAAGCCCTAATTCACATAACACACATTATGTAATGCATAAGAGGAGATGTGAAGCTCCCCCTACACACGTGTACCACATAAAGAAGAGATGTTAAGCTCTTCAATACAAGATACACTCAACATGAATCTATATGTGGAAGAGATGTTAAGCTCTCCTTGCATATAGTCAATATAAATCAAAACTTTTGTATTTTTCTTTAAACAAAAATTTTTAGATACCAATTTAAACATTCAAACAAACATCTTGATATCAAAAAGAGAATATTTTCTATCATAAAGCAAGGGAGTGGAAATACAAGTACCAATTGAAATATGAAAAACGGATTTTCTCCCCTTTATGAAATACCAACAAAGATTATGCGTAGGCTTGTAATAAGATACCAATTGAAAACTAAATCAATTGAAATAAAGTTGAAGTTCAAGCTCTAGCATAAAAACATATATGTGTATGAAAAATAGAATGAGTACCAATCACTAATAGATGATACCAATTGAAAATATACATACACAATAAACATATGAGTATACAAAAAGATCAAAATGATACCAATTGAAAGACTTCAATGATACCAATTGACATAGCAATAAGTTCAAGTGTATACATCATATTACAATACCTCCCAATCAAGGTTCAAGTTTTAAATGATTTTCATTTTAAAGCATACATGAACATGATCTCCCATCCATCCTCCCATAAAGGGTAGGAGTTTTTAAAAATAGATTTGAAAAATAAGCTTTGTTTGAAAAACGCTACCAAAATGAAGAATACCGTAACTAGTTAAATGGAAAATCTTTTAAACTAGTACGAAATCCTTCAAGCAAAGAATACAACAAAATAATTTTCATAAAACATGAAGTCCACATGATAATCAACACTCTAATTCAATTAAGCATAAATATGACTCATGAAAACAAAAACATGAGCAAGATATAAATATGAGTGTATAAATAAAATGTGAGGATCATGATTATGAAAATATCCAATTAAGCTCAAAATTTCTTGAAACAAGAAAACATGAAAAATCATTAAAACTTATTTAATCTTCAAGGTTATGTATGTCTTATACAAATTAGAGTATACATACATATCCAAACACAACGAGTCCACAAAGATATATGCATGAAGGCACGTGGCTCAAAAGGATATTCATGTATATCTAATAATTTGATAAAATAGACATATACATGAAGTTAAACATAAACACAAAAACATGAAACATGAAAAGCTAAAATTTCATTAAGACAAAATTTTCATATCAAGGCATATGTATGTTTTGTCAAACATGAAGTATACATACATATCCCTAAACACAATTTGAGTCCATAATAAAGATTTGCATGAAAAGCAAATGACTCAAGGGGTATACATGTATATCTTAAGGTTTGGCAAAATGCACATATACATGAAATGAAAACTCATACTCATAAAACAAATTCAAGAATAAGAATACAAGTTTAAAATACACGAATCATCAAAACTAGACTATACTAGCACATCTAATGGGTTCAAATAAGCAATCAAGCCCAAACATATATAGATTTATTTGTGGCCCACTATATGCACGAATATATACCTAGTCTTAATGAAAACTAACATCTAAACATGTAATCTACACATGAAGCATAAAACGCGATAAAAATCAACATGATAAACATAAACATGATTATTATGAACATCCACATGTTATTAGAACTATGACATACGCAATAACAACCAAATAATGAGAACACAAACGAATTTATCCATATTAAACATGGGTGTCTCAAAAATATCTAAACATGTATATCACAAGTCTAATAAGCATGGCATTTTCATACTAATCAACAAACAATGAAACATGCTATAAAAGATAAACATGGAAAGCATGTAAACATAAGGAGTTAGAGATTCGATACCAAAACCAATGAGGGCACCGCTCTAGTTCTCCAAACCAAGGTGGTCTTCCCACCAATCTTCCCTTGAAAGTGATGCATCCATATGATTTTCATGAAGCTCGGAACGCATCCACTCTAAGCTACGGCAACTCTCACGTCATGTGAGAGCCCACACCTACATTAAACAAAGGAGGGGTGGTCTTTGGTACCCATACTCTTTTGGGTCCATGGGGGTTAGTATCATTCCTAACCCAAACAAACTTATTTGCTAAATTTGAAACATGTTGTAATATCCCTAATCTAAACTACTGTATTTTTATTTTTTTAAAGTATTTATTTTATTTTACTGGTGATATTATTTATTAACTTGAGTTACAGTACAAATTATTTTAAAATAGTAAATGGTATTTTGGCTTTATAATTATATTTAACATTATTACGTATTATCATTTTAATTATTAACTAGTATTTTTCCTATTACTTTGTTACTAGTATTATTATTGTAGTTGCTATTATTGTAATTAATATTGTTAATTATTATTATGAAATCGTTAATCACTATTAGTAGTATTATTATCCAAGCCCTATAAGTCTAGCCCATTCTCCTTTTCATTTTATTTTCTTCTCCTTTTTATGCTAAGCCCACATGAGCCAAGCCCACTTCTTATTTTCATTCATTTTCTTCTCCTTTTTCTATTTTTCTTTAAGCCCAAAAGCTAAGCCCACATGCCCAATATCTATTTTCTTATTTCTCCATATTTCTTATTTCTTTTAATTAAAGCCCAAAATCCATTATCATGAGACCCTTACCCATTAACTCTAAATCCAATCTTAATCCTAATTCAAATCTATAATTTCAAATCTAAACCAAATCTCTTTGAGATTTTTAGCAACCTTCAATTCTTATCCTATCTTATTAAATTAAGACATTTAAATCTAATTAGAATTCATATTTCTAAAATATCTTATATCCTATATAAACACCCAAACTCCTTTTTCTCTTCTTCCTCAAGAGAAAACCCTAATCCAACTCTCCCCACTTTCAAACTCTTTTTCTCTTCTACCTCCAAAAGAAAATCATGGCCCAACTCTGCCCATCTCCTTCCTTCTTTTCTCCTCATGAACAAAAGATCTTGAAGTGCAAATTGAGGAGCATGCTAGGGGATCAAAGATCAAGTAAGTAATTTATTTTATCAAAATTATTTGATATAAATTTGTTTATTAAAATCATGTCCTACTATAATCTCCATGAATTTTTATACATCAAAACCTAATCTAAAATCTAACTAAAATACATGGGAATATCAATCAATTTATATTACATATATTTTTAGAAGTTTTTATAAAGGATGTTCAAAAAAAAAGAAAAAAAAAAAAAAAAGAAATATTCCAGCCCTGCTCTCGGCCAATGGCCGAGAGCAGGAGCGCAACTCCTTCGCCCACCAAAAAAAAAAAAAAAAAAACTTTCTCCTGGCCGGCCCAGGGCTAGCTTGGCCTAGCCCGGGCCTGGCAGGCCTGGGCTCGGCTGGGCTGCACAGTCACATATATAAAAAAAAAAAAAAAACATTTTAACAGGCTGGTCCAGACCCGGCCTGGCCTGGGCAGGCCTGGCCCGGGTCTGGCCGGGCTGGGCTTCAACAGAGAAGCCCAAAACCCAAAAAAAAACAAAGAAAGAAAAAAAAGTGAAAAAGGAATCTGGACCAGGCCTGGGTCCGGCCTGGTCCAGCTTGGACTGGGCTGGACTGTAGCAAAAAAAAGGGAAAAGAAAGAAAGAAAGAGATAAAAGAGAAAGATTTGTATTAAAATAATTAGTAAAAATATCAAAATAAAATAGAGAAAAATATAAATAATATTCTACAACTCTTCTACTTTCTATGATAAAAATCTTAATCTAATACCATCATAAATTAATTCAAATCAACCACTTTAAAGCCATTTTCTTTAATTGTAAATTCAAACTCGTTAAGTATTTTAATGATTTAAAGCCTATTAAAAAAAAAATCCAACAAAAAATCAGAAATTGGTTTAAATTAAACCTACTAAATTCACTAAACCTAAAGAATCATATTTCTAACCCCTAAACTAATTAATCAAGATTAAATCCCTTATAACTCCCAAGTAAAATATCTTTTTAAAAATCTAACAATTCCTATTGAATAATTCATGTAGATTTATCAAGGCCTTGTAATCTCAGTGCTTCGGACTTGGGATGGATCTCAGGTGAGTGTTTCTCTCTCCTTCTCTCTTTATTCATTAAGTGATTATAGATATGTTGTGTTTGTGATATGATTTGATGTGTTACATGTTTATGTGTGGAGATCACCGAGCATGAAGAGGGACGATCATCTTTCGTTTATTTTACATGTTGGATGCATAGGAATATGATATGCATGATTCTTGATACATGTTAGAACCCCCATGTTTGTCCTATGAATATCTAGATGATTATTGTAGACATATCAGGATGTAGCATGAGAGTAATTGAGAGGATGGGGAGATTGAGTATATTGTGCAGGTTTTATTCAGTATCAGGTTGCAGGGTAGGATAGTCGACTTGCCCATGATTATAGTCGACTAACGCCTCTGTTAGTCGACTAACCCCAGATCCCTAGTCGACTAGTATAGCTTCTAGGAGATATTGGACTCTCTGTATTTCCACTGTTAGCCGACTTGATACATATAGTAGTCGACTAATAGTTAGTGTAGTCGACTTATACCTTGCCCCTAGTCGACTAATAGGCTGACCTGGAAGTTGTATAGCTCTATGTATCTCGGTTAGTCGACTAGTCTTACCTGTCAGTCGACTTGGCCTAGATGTAGTCGACTTGGCCCACTTGATTAGTCGACTATACCTTCTTCTAGTCGACTTGTATATAGCCCTAGTCGACTAATACCTGTCTGTCAGCTGTGCATGGTTCCTTGATGGATTGTGGACTTCACCCATGGATTATGTATTGGTTATTGATAGATGTATATGATATCGAGGGATAGATATTAGATGGAATGACTTGACTTATCATGATAGATCTTATATGCATGGATTGGATATGTTGTCAAGTGTTGGGATCTGATGTTGACCTTAATAGAAATGTGAACCCTTGAGAACTTGGGAATCCGATTAGATTGTTAGAGTGAGAGAACTAAACTTGATGATTGATATATGTTGGAACAACAGTTTATGTATCAGATTACTCAATGTGTATTGATACTTGATTGTTATGGAACTATTGGAAATCATGAGTGGGTTGTAATGACTTGGATTCATAGTTGGGTATTTGAGGACATATTAGACATGATTGAATTAGTTGACTTGTGACTTAGATTGATCTTGAGTTAGTAGTTATCCAGAATCTATATTCTTTATGTTGGAGTCTGACTTGTATTGAGATGAGATTAACGTAGTCAGTTTATTGTTGTGACCAATTGGGATTTGTTTAGATGATATGTTGTTGATGTTGAGTACCAAGAATAGATATTCTAGACCACATGTTGTTGGAGGATATTTCATCTGTAGTTATGATTATGGAGTATGTTGACTTGTTGATATTGAGGACATACCGTGTGCTTCATGTATAGTGACTGATCAATTTAGTTAGGGAGATAGAGTTGTTATGAGAGTGATCTCATTGATATTGGTGATTATAATATATGTTCAGAGTTTCATGATAGCTATTGATCGACTTTACTTATTGGTGACTTTAAGAGTGATGTATGGATGGTTTTGAGAATCTGAGTTATAGTATACTTTGACTGGATTGTTCTATTCTTGACAGTAGGTCATTACTCAGCCTGGATATTTTGTCTTACCTGTGAAACCTGACTGGTTATTCTTTATATATATACCTGACAACTATCATGTTCATGTTACTGAAATTTGCTGGGAAAATATTATTACACGGTAATAACACCCGCATGTTATACCTGTTATATATATTCCTGTTATACCGGTATCCTGTTCCTTGATATTACATATTCCTGTTACACCAGTATCCTGATTACATGTTGATATTGTTACCGTGACTACCACTGAGTCATCCCAGAGATTTAAGTAACATGTGTACTAAATGATCTTGATAAACTAAAACATGATAACAAACAACTTGCACTGGGATTGGGGAGATTGATGGAGGAGACAGCGTCCGTATTTTGGGTGGACCTAGGATTTAGGTTGCGCAGCCGAAAGAGGGTTCCACTGCAGGGTTCCCGTGGGGTGACTGGCACCCCGTCATGTTTCCTGTTATACATGTTATACATGTACCTGTTCCTGTTTACATGTTCCTGACTACCTTGCGGTAGGTCCTGGTTCAGCGCCACGAGTCTGGGCCGTGGTCCCGGGTATGCACGGGACCCACCTAAAGCATGGACAATGTCTCCAACCGATCAGTTTCAATAACTTAAGGGCATCGATTGGCATGTGTGGTAGGCGTAGTATGGGATGCGTCTATTACATGTGACAATTGGTGTTCGCTGACATAAATAAATAATAAACTGTTGATGCCTTATGACTGACTGTAATTACCTGGTTGTATATCTATACATTATTATGATAGACCCATGATTGTGACCAGGACCAGATTTATGACCAGACTTGGATGCCAACCTAGTGACATGTGATAGATTACCCGCCTTGACATTGATTGCATATTTACAGTTGTACCAGTTGTCTTGTACCTGTATTCATGTGGTTATCATACGTGTTACTGTTTAGTTGTTTATTTTGTTATTTAGACTGTAGTTGTTCTTACTATTATATATGCACATGGTTTCTTATGCACGAGCTGTTTCCCTTTACACACACACACTCATTATGGTCGCGTTCTGACGACCCTGGATTTGCACGTCCAGAGATTGGACGCTTTGTTTTGTTATGCAGGTATTCGATGAGACCGTCCATAATGCGAGGAGTTTGGGTCCTTCTCTGTTTCTGGTATCCTCATCTCTTTTATATTCCTGTCATTTCTTGATTCTACCTTTATCGTTTCAGCTGCCAATTTCTTGCCATCAATTATCTGCCATCATTGTGATTGTCATTATATGTATTATTGCAGTGATCATTGATTATTATGCTTCTGATTTGTAGCTGTTCAGGTTACATTTAGGCTTAGCGTGTGTACGTGGGGTATTTTTCTCGCGTATATACGTCGCCGACTCTCGTCGCGTCTCTGCTCCAGCGTATTTTGGGAAGCGGGGCGTGACACATGTAATCTATCATAACAAAATTTAGCAAGGTGGCCCTTACGTCTACAATGTGTACAAGTGTACACATGAGCATACATAGTGTGATGGTGTCCGTGAGGAGCATGTGTATACCGTGAAGGGTGTGCATGAAAAGATGGAACTTGTTTTTTTTGAAACAAAGATTCCAAGCGTGTATGCCCAACAACACATTGGCTCAAAGTGGAGCCCAAACAATCTACACTCTTCTTAAGTATGGATATATCATTGTTAATTAAAGAAGAAGTGTGGCATGCAATAGGTGAAGTGTGTGTTACTACCCTAGCATGGCAAACATGTGAAACAATATCATTTTTCAAAGATTTATTTTTATTTAAACAAATTTATAATTCTTTTGAAATAAAATCAATTTCTCTTTTCAAAGAATCATTTTCTCTTAAAACAAATTCAATCTTTGAAGATAAAACTGAAAAACACCTAGAGGGGGGGGGGTGAATAGGTGTAAGTGCTAATCTAAGAAACTTATTGCAAACTAAGTGCGCTAAATGCGGAAGCTAATGCAAATGTTGCACAAACTTGATACAATACAACAAGTGTAGCCGAATTCCCCTTGCGAAGCTCTGGACTAACTCCTCTTGATTCCCCTAGATATGGGTTGAGGCGCTATGTGAAGCTCTTGTTGGATGAGTATAAGTGATGCACACACACAAGCAATTCAAGCAATATGAAATATGTGCACACACAATCAAGCCAAGCATATAAGAACGAATTGCAATATAAAAGATGCAAGGCAACACAAGCAATGTATAAAATATGTATGCAATGAATGAATGATGCTTGCACAAAGTAAAGAGAGTAAGGGTTAGAGAGACAATGGATCAAACGCTAACACAAAGATTTGTTTCGAGGTTCGAGCACCTTGCTCTACATCCCCGCCTACACCACCGTGTAGGATTTTCCAATCCACTATAGGAGTACCAAACTCCTCTCTCAACCTTACAAAGCCACCGAGGCTATACAACCACAATCCACCTCTACCGAAGAGGGATACGGCCCGTAGCCAACTACAACAAACACCTCTACCTAAGAGGCTCACAAACCAATCACCCGATCACCTCTACCGAAGAGGGATACAACAAGAATAAGGGTGTACAACTTAGAGGTTTACAACAACAACCTCAAACACTCTCTTTTCTCTTTTTCTACAAAAACAAGATTCTAATAGTTTAGGATAGAAGATATGGCTCAAGTGTGGAAACTAAGTGTTTTTGGAAACAAGCAACAAAGAAAAACTACTTGGGAAATCTCTTGTATATGATAGAAATAAAAGATCAAATCAAAATCCCAAAACCTAGTTTTCTTTGATTTTCCAAAAACCCAAAAACAAATAAGATGAAATCTTTTTGGCTTAAAAACCCTTTTAAAAACTCTTTTAAACACTAGAGAAAGTCTGGAATTTTTAGCTCTAAAAATCTTAGCCAAAACAATGGAGAAATGGGGTATATATAGCCCCTAGGAAAAACTAGCCGTTAGGCTGATGTGGCAGCCTGACAGACTGCAGGTCGACCGGCCCGGTCGACCGCCAACGGTCAGAAAAAGTGACCGTTGGGCACTAGCGGTCGACCGGCCCGGTCGACCGAAACATCCTGAGAGTTGAACTCTCAACTCGGTCGACCGGTCCGGTCGACCGACTACAATGTGTAGCCAGCGTGCACGTCTGTGCACATCGGTCGACCGACCCGGTCGACCGGCCACTTGGTGCGGTCGACCGGTCCGGTCGACCGAACTGGCCTGGCAGGCACAGTGCAGATCTGCACAGATACGGGATTTGAAAATAGGTCTTTTCACTCAATAAAAATCCCATAAATTCACAGTAAATCTAAAAAATAGTTTTAATCACAATAAAAACTGTTTTTCTAAAAACATGTCTTTCTAAAACTTGTTTTATCATTTTACTTTGATAACCAAACTTGTGATAAAAATTTCAAGACATATATCAATCATATCAATTCATTTTTGTGTCTTGCCAATTTTATCAAAAACAAAACTTGTATTTTATCAAATTAGAATTTTCCAAAACATGAATAGGATAGTCAAAATAAGTTTGTTTAAAAAAATTAAGCATGTATGTATAGAATGAAGCAACTATACATATATCAATTTAAAACTTGTTTTGATAAACTATTCATGAAAACCAAAACTCAATCATAAAACGTGTGTGATTTGTGCACTTGAGCATATCAACTAAACTAAGCTTTACAAATGGATCTAAAACTCTATCTAAACTAGGATACCTAAGTCTTCTTGACGATCTTCATCTTCAAGTAGACTTGCTCCAAAACTCCGTGATTCTCCAAGTGCAAAGGTATGATCTTTAAGCTTTGGCACCGGAATCACCATGATAAGCTTCTAATCATCTTGTTGAAGCTAATCATCAACTAATATCCTGTTAATGATCTGAAACTTAGAAACACAAGAATATTAGTAAACATAACTACATGAGTGTTGATCATCATCAAAACTAGAGTGGAAGGCCATTGGGCCAACAATCTCCCCCTTTTGATGATGACAAAACTCATGGAGTTATATATGCATGGATTAAAGTTAAGCTTCAAAGAAGCTCCCCCTTAACTCATGCATAGGGATAAACAATAAATATATGCAATGAATATTAAACATGAAACATGCGTATGCATAAACAATAAATGGTTCTAGATATCAAATGGAATATTCAAAACAAAATAAGCTCTTGATACCAATTACAAAGCAAACTCTATAAATCAATTAAATCAAATAAGCTCTAGATTCTTGAGATTAAAACATAATATATGCATATAAAACATAAGCATGCATATGCATATAAAACTCAAATACTTCTCCCCCTTTTTGTCAATCATCAACAAAGGGGTAAACAATCAAAACCATATTATGTAATGAGGGGTAAAAATCTTTCTCCCCCTTTTTGTCAATCAAAACAATGCAAACAATGTTCTCCCCCTTTTTGTCTAAAACAACAAAAAAAAAATCAATAAGGGGTGACTACAAACATGATATCAATTAAAAAATATGTCAATGAAGCATCTTGATATCAATAAACAAGGATCAATATATGTTATATGCTATATACATTCATGAAGAGGAAGACGCTAAGTTAGCTTCCCTACACATATGCATTACATGAAGAAGGGATGACAAGCCCCAATTCACATAACACATATTATGTAATGCATAAGAGGAGATGTGAAGCTCCCCCTACACACGTATATCATATAAAGAAGAGTTGTCAAGCTCCTCAATTTATAATATACTCAACATGAATCTATATGTAAGAGAGATGTTAAGCTCTCCTTGCATATAGGAAATACAAATCAAAACTTTGAATATTTTCTTTTAAACAACATTTGAGATACCAATTGTAATTAAACATAAGTCTTGAATTCTTAAACATGAATCTTGAAACCAAAACAAATTTTGAATTTCTTAAATATGATACCAATTGTAAATATTTTACCAATTGAAAAGATTTTACATAGAAACATTGATACCAATTGTAAGAATTGTTCATTTTAAAAACATATAAACAAGAAGATCAAATACAAAATCATCATATGTTTAAAATAACAACTTTTAATCATAAAGAGTGGGAGTACAAATACCAATTGAAATACAAAATCAAATTTTCTCCCCCTTTATGAAAAACAAACTAAAGACATGCATAGTCTTGATAACAATTTAAAAGTAATCAATTTAAACAAAATTGAAACTCAAGCACTAGCATAAACACAAACATATATATGTATGAAAGATAGATACCAATAGAAATTGATATACTTGGAATTTAAAGCATACATACATACAAAACATATATGAGTATACAAGAAGATCAAAATGATACCAATTGAAAGAGTTCAATGATACCAATTAACATAACAATAAGTTCAAGTGTATACATCATATTATCTACCACCCAATCATAATTCAAGTTTTAAAGATTTTCAATTTAGGGCATACATGAACATGATCTCCCATCCTACCGCCCTTAGATGGTAGGGGTTTCAAAGATAGATTTGAAAATGTAGTTTTGTTTGAAAATCTCTACCAAAGTGAAGAACATCGCAACTAGTTAAATGGAAAACTTGTTAACTAGTACGAAATCCTTCAAGCAAGGAATAAAACAAAAATGAAATTCACATGATAATCATCACTCTAACCAATAAAGCATAATCATGAGAAACAAAACATGAGCAATAGATATGAGTGTACAAATAATATGTGAAGATCATAATCATGAAAAATATTTTCATTAAGCTCAATTAATCCTTAAAACACGAAATCATCAAAACTATCTAATCTTCAAGGCATATGTATGTCTAATACAAACTAATGTATACATACATATCCAAAACATAAAGAGTCCACAAGATATATGCATTAAGGCACGTGGCTCAAAAAGGATACTCATGTATAGTCAATAGTTTGGATAAGATGGACATATACATGAAGTTAAATATTGACACATAAACATGAAAACATGTAAGGCTAAATTTTCATCAAAGCAATTTTCATTTCAAGGTATATGTATGATTTGTCAACACAATAAGTATACATACATATCCCTTAAACACACTTTGAGTCCATAATATAGATTTGCATGAAGGGCAAATGACTCAAGGGGTATACATGTATATCTTAAAGTTTGGCAATACAAACATATACATGAAGTGAAACACACAATCATAAAACAAATTCAAAAATGGAATACAAGTTTGAAATGTATGAATCATCAAAACTAGATTATACTAACACATCTAATGGGTACAAATATGCAATCAAGTCCAAACATACATAGATTTATTTGTGGCCCACTATATGTACAAGTATAATTCCTAGTCTTAATGAAAACTAACATCTAAACAAGTAACCTTAACATGAAGCATCAAAACACAATATAAAAGTCATCATGATAAAGCTAAAACATGATTACTATGTAAATTCACATGTATTAGATTCATGATGTACACTATAGCTTAAACAAAAGTGAGAACACTAAGTATGATTCAAATAAGCATGTGTGTCTCAAATACTATACATGTATGTCAAGGATCTAATAAACATGGAATGAACATACTAATCCATAGACATCAAAAACATGCTATAAACATTAAAACATGTAAACAATAAATGGGAGTAAAGGATTGTTACCAAAACCGAAGAAGCAACTCTCCTTGTCTCCAAAACATGGTGGTCATCTCCACCAAATCTTCCCTTGAAAGTGATGCATCCAATTGATTCCTTTAAGACCGGAATGCATCCACTCCAAGGTGCTATCACTCTCACGTCATGTGAGAGCCCACACCTACATCAAAAACAATAGGAGGGGTGATCTTTGGTACCCACATCTTGTTGGGTCCATGGGGGTTAGTCCCTTCTCTAACCCAAACAAATTTCTTTGCTAAATTAGTAGTATGTAATCTATCAAAACAAAATTTAGCAAGGTGGCCTTTTCGGCCACAATGTGTACATGTGTACACATGAGCATACTTGTGTTGATGGTGTCCGTGTGAAGCATGTGTATGCCGTGATGGGTGTGCATGCATACAAGATGGAACTTGTTTCTTTCGAACCAAGGTTTCCAACCGTGAGTGGTTCATGGCACATTGGCTCATAGTGGAGCCCAAACAATCTACTCTCTCCTGTAACATACAAATATCATCAATAATTTTGGAAGAAGAGGTACATGTATTAGGTAGACTAGATGAAGAGGCTACACTAGCATGGCAAACATGTGCATCCATTTTATTTTGCAAAACAATATTTTTCTTTAAACACGCATCTAAATCATTTGTAATGGAAATAATTTTATTTTTCAAATCAACATTCTCTTTAAAATAAAATCAGCTTTTGAAGACAAGTTATCATTTTCATCAAAAGAGCATGGCAATCATTTTTATTTTTCAAAAACTCATTTTCTTTAAGTGCAAGTTCTAATTGAGATCTTAATGAATCCCTTTCATTATAGACCTCAACCTTCTCTTGCAAAACATTGTCAAGTCTAGCATGCAAACACTTATTTTCTTTTTCAATTTCTAGACTTTTCTTTTTCAAAATCTTATATTTTTCAATTAACTTTTCACATACTATTGAAAGTTCTTCATTTAGAGCATGGGGATCAACAATATCATTACTAGAAGAACTAGCATCATCATCACTATCTAAGTGGGGTTCCGAATGTACCTCAAGGGAGTCATTCCCTTGGACCATATAGCATTGTTGTGGCTCGGATTCTCCACTAGATTCCTCTTCTTGTTGGATTTGGACTTGAAGCTCCGAGGTGGTGGTGGTTGTCAATTTGTTCCACACTGCAAAGGCGGAATCAAAGTTAGAAACACATAAGAGATAATCTTTAGGAAGAGTGCTTCTAATGGCCTCTAGGGCTAGTGCATTGGCCCCTATATGATTACAATCACCAAGATAACATCTCTTGGTGGCCGCAAGGAAAACATGCAAACCTAGAGTCTTTAGGTACATGGACATCCTATACTTCCAAACATCAATGTTGGAAGGGTCAAAACTAGGTGGGGTCATGAAGTCCATGGTATAAACTAAATATGTGCAAACAATCAAATGCAAATGTAGATTAGCAAGCAAATGAATCTCACTCCTAGGATGTTAAGCCTAAGTATCAGGAGCACTAGCTCTGATACCAATTGAAAAACACCTAGAGGGGGGGGTGAATAGGTGTAAGTGCTAATCTAAGAAACTTATTGCAAACTAAGTGCGCTAAATGCGGAAGCTAATGCAAATGTTGCACAAACTTGATACAATACAACAAGTGTAGCCGAATTCCCCTTGCGAGGCTCTGGACTAACTCCTCTTGATTCCCCTAGATATGGGTTGAGGCGCTATGTGAAGCTCTTGTTGGATGAGTATAAGTGATGCACACACACAAGCAATTCAAGCAATATGAAATATGTGCACACACAATCAAGCCAAGCATATAAGAACGAATTGCAATATAAAAGATGCAAGGCAACACAAGCAATGTATAAGATATGTATGCAATGAATGAATGATGCTTGCACAAAGTAAAGAGAGTAAGGGTTAGAGAGACAATGGATCAAACGCTAACACAAAGATTTGTTTCGAGGTTCGAGCACCTTGCTCTACATCCCCGCCTACACCACCGTGTAGGATTTCCCAATCCACTATAGGAGTACCAAACTCCTCTCTCAACCTTACAAAGCCACCGAGGCTATACAACCACAATCCACCTCTACCGAAGAGGGATACGGCCCGTAGCCAACTACAACAAACACCTCTACCTAAGAGGCTCACAAACCAATCACCCGATCACCTCTACCGAAGAGGGATACAACAAGAATAAGGGTGTACAACTTAGAGGTTTACAACAACAACCTCAAACACTCTCTTTCTCTTTTTCCACAAAAACAAGATTCTAATAGTTTAGGATAGAAGATATGGCTCAAGTGTGGAAACTAAGTGTTTTTGGAAACAAGCAACAAAGAAAAACTACTTGGGAAATCTCTTGTATATGATAGAAATAAAAGATCAAATCAAAATCCCAAAACCTAGTTTTCTTTGATTTTCCAAAAACCCAAAAACAAATAAGATGAAATCTTTTTGGCTTAAAACCCTTTTAAAAACTCTTTTAAACACTAGAGAAAGTCTGGAATTTTTAGCTCTAAAAATCTTAGCCAAAACATTGGAGAAATGGGGTATATATAGCCCCTAGGAAAAACTAGCCGTTAGGCTGATGTGGCAGCCTGACAGACTGCCGGTCGACCGGCCCGGTCGACCGCCAACGGTCAGAAAAGTGACCGTTGGGCACTAGCGGTCGACCGGCCCGGTTGACCGAAACATCCTGAGAGTTGAACTCTCAACTCGGTCGACCGGTCCGGTCGACCGACTACAATGTGTAGCCAGCGTGCACGTCTGTGCACATCGGTCGACCGACCCGGTCGACTGGCCACTTGGTGCGGTCGACCGGTCCGGTCGACCGAACTGGCCTGGCAGGCACAGTGCAGATCTGCACAGATACGAGATTTGACAATAGGTCTTTTCACTCAATAAAAATCCCATAAATTCACAGTAAATCTAAAAAATAGTTTTAATCACAATAAAAACTGTTTTTCTAAAAACATGTCTTTCTAAAACTTGTTTTATCATTTTACTTTGATAACCAAACTTGTGATAAAAATTTCAAGACATATATCAATCATATCAATTCATTTTTGTGTCTTGCCAATTTTATCAAAAACAAAACTTGTATTTTATCAAACTAGAATTTTCCAAAACATGAATAGGATAGTCTAAATAAGTTTGTTTAAAAAAATTAAGCATGTATGTATAGAATGAAGCAACTATACATATATCAATTTAAACTTGTTTTGATAAACTATTCATGAAAACCAAAACTCAATCATAAAACTTGTGTGATTTGTGCACTTGAGCATATCAACTAAACTAAGCTTTACAAATGGATCTAAAACTCTATCTAAACTAGGATACCTAAGTCTTCTTGACGATCTTCATCTTCAAGTAGACTTGCTCCAAAACTCCGTGATTCTCCAAGTGCAAAGGTATGATCTTTAAGCTTTGGCACCGGAATCACCATGATAAGCTTCTAATCATCTTGTTGAAGCTAATCATCAACTAATATCCTGTTAATGATCTGAAACTTAGAAACACAAGAATATTAGTAAACATAACTACATGAGTGTTGATCATCATCAAAACTAGAGTGGAAGGCCATTGGGCCAACAAAAACATCATTATTTTTCAAAATATTATCACAATCATTTTATTTTTCAAAAAATTATTTTCTTTAAGTGCAAGATCAAGTTGAGATTTTAATGAATCCCTCTCATTAGCAATCTCCTCTTTCTCTTGCAAAACAACATCAAGTCTAGCAATCAAATTTTTATTATCATTGTTAAGGCCTAGACTTTTCTTTTTCAACAAATTAAATTTTTCAATCAATTTTTCACAGACTATAGAAAGTTCTTCATTCAAAGCATGGGGATCAACATAATCATTTGAAGAACTAGCACAATCATCACTATCTAGTTGAGATTCCGAATGTACCTCAAGGGAGTCATTCCCTTGGACCGTATAGCATTGTTGCGGCTCGGATTCATCTCCACTAGATTCCTCTTCTTGTTGGATAGGAAATTGAAGCTTGGAGGTGGTGGTTGTTGTCAACAAATTCCACACTGCAAAGGCGGAATCAAAGTTAGAAACTCGCAAAAGATATTTTTAGATAATGTGCTTCTAATGGCCTCTAGGGCTTGTGCATTGGCCCCTATATGATTGCGATCTCCAAGATAGCATTTCTTGGTAGCCGCAAGGAAAACATGCAAACCTAGGGTCTTTAAATAGCTAATCATCATAACCATCCAAATCTCAAGTCTAGAAATGTCAAACATAGGAGGGCTATCCATGAGGGCAAACTAAATGCGTGCAAACACGCAAATGCAAACAAGATTAGCAAACAAATGGATCTCACTCCTAGGATGTTAAGCCTAAGTATCAGGAGCACTAGCTCTGATACCAACTGAAAGCACACCTAGAGGGGGGGTGAATAGGTGTAAATGCTAATCTAGGAACTAAATGCGCTAAATGCGGAAGCTAATGCAAATTTTGCAATCACACTTAATACAATCAACAAGTGTAGCCGAATTTCCCGTGAAGGGCTCTGGACTAACTCCTCTTGATTCCCCTAGATATGGGTTGAGGTGCTATGTGAAGCTCTTGTTGATTAAGTACAAGTGAGGCACACACAAACAACCAAGCATATAAGATGATATAGCAATATGAAATAATGCAAGGCAACACAAGCAATATATGATATGAATGAAGTATGATGCTTTGCACAAATGTAAAGAGAGAGAAAGTTGAGAGACAATGGATCAAACACAAAGGCCAAGATATGTTTCGAGGTTCGAGCCCCTAGCTCTACATCCCCGCCTACACCACCATGTAGGATTTCCAATCCACTATCTCCCACCGAGGGAACCTCTACCGAAGAGGATTTGTTACAACACTAGGAGTACCAAACTCCTCTCTCAAACAACCACCTCACAACCGAGGGGTAGGCCCGTAGCCAATACAACAACCAACACCTCTACCGAAGAGGGTTTACAAACCAACTCCACCTCTCTCTAGAGGGAGCAAACCAATCACCCGATCACCTCTACCAAAGAGGGATACAACAAGAACAAGGGTGTACAACAAGTGGTTTCTTTCAACCATAAACAATCTCTCTTTTCTTTTCTCTTTTTCCACAAAACAAATGATCCTAATAGATTAGGATAGAAGATAGCTCAAGTGTGGAAAACTAGGTGTTTGAAAAACAAGCAACAAAGAAAAAATCCTTGGGAAAACACTTGCAATATGATAGAAATGAAGATCTAAAGCAATATCCCAAAAAACCTATTTTTCTTTGAATTTTCCAAACCCTTGAAAAACAATTATGATGAAAACTTTTTAGCACAAAAACTCTTTTCAAAACTTGTTTAAAACACTGAAGAAGTCAGGAATTTTTAGCTCTAAAAATCTTGGCCAAAATCCCAAAGAATTTGGGTTTATATAGGCCCATCAGAAAACTAGCCGTTAGGCTGAGCTGGCAGCCTGACAGGCTAACGGTCGACCGGCCCGGTCGACCGCCAACGGTCAGAAATGTGACCGTTGGGCAACCACGGTCGACCGGCACGGTCGACCCAAACAAACAGAGAGCTCTGATCTCAGCCCGGTCGACCCAGACGGTCGACCGTCCAAAGTCTGCCAAACGTGTACAGATCTGTGCCCGTCGGTCGACCGGCCCGGTCGACCGACTTCACCCAAGTCGACTAGGTCAGGTTGACTAGTCGACTGGTTGAAGCCTGGAACAGAAATCTGGATCAGAAAACCAGTTTAAAATTATTTTGAAAAATCTTTTAAGTCTTGTAAAAATCACCAAAACTTGTTTTAACATTTTATATTAAAATACAAACAAGTGATAAAAATTTCAAGACATATATCAATCATATCAATTCATTTTTGAGTCTTGCAAATTTTATCAAAAACAACACTTGTATTTTTATCAAACTAGATTTTTCCAAAACATGAATAGGATAGTCAAAATAAGTTTGTTTAGCAAGTTAAGCATGCATGTATAGAATGAAACAACTATACATATATCAATTAAACTTGTTTTGATCAACTATTCATGAAAACCAAAAACCAAACATAAAACGTGTGTGTTTGAGCACTTGAGCATATCAACTATACTAAGCTTTACAAATGGATCTAAAACACACTATCTAAACTATGGATACCTAAGTCTTCTTGATGATCTTCATCTTCAAGTTGACTTGCTCCAAAACTCCATCCATGGGCTAGGCAATGTGTGATCTTGAAGCTTTGGCCCTGGAATCACTATGAAAAGCTTCTAAACTCCTTGTTGAAGCTAATCACCAACTAATATCTTGGTTAAAGATCTGAAACTTAAACAACACAAGATTATTAGTAAACATAACTACATGAGTTAATCATCATCAAAACTAGGGTGGAAGGCCTTTGGGCCAACAGTTCTTGGCCGCTCATTCAGTTCCGGAACACTCAAAACTTCACGAAGACATTCCGGATGAAGCCTTCGAGTCTAATATAACTTCAGAGGATGAAGTGTGGCAGATGTTCTTCGATGGAACATCACGAATAGGTCCTAAAGGTAGGATCATCGCCGGCGTGGGAGTTGTGTTTATCTCTCCACAGAATCATGTCCTTCCTAGAGCATTTTCTCTGACGGAGTCATGCTCCAACAATGTAGCGGAATATAATGTTCTACTCATTGGCCTTCAGCTCGCCCATGGAATGGGGGTACGCTACCTTAAAGCTTATGGCGATTCAAAATCAATTATCAATCAGATTAAAGGCGATATGAGGTCCGCCACGAAGACTTGTGCCTTATTATCACACAGCCATCGAATTGGCTAATCTGTTTGAAGGTTTCTACATCGGGCACGTGTCTCGATCTCAGAATACCAAGGCGGACGCTCTTGCTGCATTAGCAACAATACTAGCCCTGCCAGTTGACACCGAGTATCACCTCACAGTGGCAACTCGACACCTTGTATGCTCCAAGCATATGTTAAGAACCCGAGAAGTCTATAATCTCTCCACGGATCTTGAGCCGAGAGATTGGCGATTTCCTCTCATCGACTATGCTCTACATGGTTTGCTGCCAGACGATCCTAAAGAAGCGGCATCCATCAGACGAAGGTCTCTCCGTTTTTACTACGATCCAACTCTGAAGACACTTTACCGTCGTTCATATGACGGTGTCCTCCTCCGTTGCCTTTCTAATTCAGAGGCGCAGGAAGTGCTTAAAGAAGCACACGACGGTATTTGCGGAGCTCATCAGCCAGGTCCAAAGCTTAAAGACAGATTGTATAGGCTTGGATACTATTGGCCAACCATGATAGCCGATGCCATCCAATATGCACGAAGGTGTAAAGCGTGCCAGATTCATGCGGACTTCATACATCAGCCCTCAGAGTTGCTCCATCCAACTGTTGCTTCATGGCCATTTGAAGCATGGGGAATCGATGTCGTAGGGCCAATCAGCCCCTCTTCAACAAGAGGTCATCGGTTTATTCTGGCAATAACCGATTACTTTTCAAAGTGGGCAGAAGCCATACCACTGGTAGAAGTCAAAACTTCTAACATGGTGAATTTCATCAAACACCATGTCATCCATCGATTTGGTGTCCCTAGGCGGATCATCCATGATAACGGTCCCCAATTTATAAGCCAGGTATTCTATCGGTTCTGCGATAAATACCGAATTCAGAATGTGGCTTCAATTGCCTATAATCCCGCAGCTAATGGCCTGGCAGAAGCATTCAACAAAACAATCATCAAGTTACTCAAGAAGTTCGTCTCCTCGAATAAGCGAGATTGGGATGAAAAGCTTGGTGAATGTCTCTGGGCCTACCGAACAACGGTTCGGACCCCGATAGCCAATACGCCTTTTTCCCTGGTGTACGGGTGTGAGGTAGTCATACCTTTGGAAATCCAAATGTCATCATTACGAGTCGCTTTAATGACTAAGATCACATCAGAGGACAATGATCGGTTGCGCCTTCAAGAGCTCGAAGCCCTAGATGAGAAGCGACTACAAGCTCAGCAGCATATCGAGTTCTATCAAGCTCGAGTCTCAAAAGCCTTCAATAAGAAGGTCAAACAAAGGGTCTTCCAGAAAGGAGATTTGGTTTTAGCCGTCAGACGATCGATGATCAAGACGCACAAAACTAAAGGTAAATTTTAGCCTAAATGGGAAGGACCGTTTGTAATAGAAACAGTCTATTCAAACGGAGCATACCGCCTTATGACTTCAGATGGCGATTTACTCATGATGCCGATCAATGGCAAGTTCTTAAAGAAATATTATCCTTGATTAAGGATCCTTCTCATGATCAAGTTAACATTACACCTCTGATCAAAACCTTCAAATCTAAGGTACACATGAAGAGCTCTCTCTCTCTTCCTCCAAATGGGATCATACAACCATAAACTAGTAGGAACCTGGTCATACACTGGTTGTCCCGAAGGAGAATCAAGGTTACACATACGTTAACCAAATGATTCAACATCCTTAACGGTTAAGGATAGAGGAAAATGTTGCATTTAAGCCCAACATAAGTCCTCGATAACTCATCATGCTGAGGGGAATAACATGGCTAGCCCGACTCAAACGGTAGTTGGTAAAGGCATATCAAACCCGTTGACAGCTGAGGATTTGCTAAAAATAATAAGGGACCTGTTCCCATTTGATTCCCTCTCCAAAATCACTTACTAATTCTCATCCATAAAATGGTAAGACCACATATACATTTCGCTGTTACATTCACATTAAACCTATGACAGTGATTTCCTCATTTCTCCCCGTGAAAACGAGACCTTTTCCCAAATTCTATTATAATTTTGAGCTTGGTGGCTTCTCAACCAGTTATGTCATTGCGACCTCTGAACTGTCAGATAGCCAAGTCTCAATTTCGAGCCTGTTGACATTTACAAAAGACAGGTCTCACCTATACTTGTTGACATTTTAGTCCGACAAGGACTATTTTGAGCTTGGTGGCTTCTCAACCAGTTATGTCATTGCGACCTCTGAACTGGTAGATAGCCAAGTCTCAATTTCGAGCCTGTTGACATTTACAAAAGACAGGTCTCACCTATACTTGTTGACATTTACAAAAGACAAGTATCACCTTTTAGTCCGACAAGGACTATTTTGAGCTTGGTGGCTTCTCAACTAGTTATGTCATCGCGACCTCTGAACTGGTAGATAGCCAAGTCTCAATTTCAAGCCTGTTGATATTTACAAAAGACAGGTCTCACCTATACTTGTTGACATTTACAAAAGATAAGTATCACCTTTTAGTCCGACAAGGACTATTTTGAGCTTGGTGGCTTCTCAACTAGTTATGTCATCGCGACCTCTGAACTGGCCGATAGCCAAGTCTCACTTTTTAGTCCGACAAGGACTACTTCGAGCACGGTGGCTTCTCAACCGGTTACGTCATTGCGACCTCTGAACCGGCAGATAGCCAAGTCTCTTTATTCAGTCCGGTAAGGACTATTTTCTCAAACGGCTGCAAGACAACTCGGAAGCGACAATTCAAAGAATAAAACAAGTTGGAAACACGACAGGGGAGTCAAAACAAAATTATTTTTATTGAGTCTGAGAAGAAGGGATACATAAAGGCACATATGTGACAAGCTATGAGCGTGCGTCATTAGATCTGATCCGTTCTTCAAGAAAGGCCAGCCTTGTCTTCTTATCATCAGCAGCCCGGACAAGCGCCTGCGACCTTAGCTCAGCCTCATTAAAACTCGCCGTCTGAGCCAAGCGAGCTTCAACCTCAATCAAGGTTGCCCTCTGAGCTGAATCCTGCCGCGAGAGTTCGTCACTCTGAGCCTTAAGCTGCTCAAGCCGTGCAGTCTCTTCAAAACGCACTGGTTCAGCCTTGGATAAAAAAAGATTAGCCTTCCTAATCATCTCCTTGGCCTTTTCAATTTTATCTTCAGTGTCAAGAAGAGCACTGTTAGAAGCATCTATGGCATCCCCGAGCTCTACCTTCCTTGTTTCCAAGGACTTCAAGTCAGAAGAAATGGCCTTAGCAGCTTCCTGAGCAGCAAGATGGGCTTCATGCATCTGAGCGACAAGGTGTGCAAGCTGCTCATTAACCGAAGACTCCAGGTCCGAATGGCTAAGACGGCGCCATTCGTCTACATCCTGTTGAAGCCTCCAAAGTTGAACAATTTTGATGATGGACAAGCATTTATGATTACTCAACTTGATATTGAAGATTTTGGGTATTTTTGTGTATTTTTGTGTATTTTTAGAAAAATTGTGAAAAGCCTTGAACACACACACAAATACCTAATATAGTCGACTTACCATCCTAGTATAGTCGACTACCCTACCCTATAGTCGACTTTAGAAACCCCAGTCGACTAAGTTCTTCAAAACAAATGTCCCAACTTTCTGTTTGTTCTCTGACATCAAAATTAGTCGACTTGACCTCCAAGTATAGTCGACTAACAGATACCCTAGTCGACTATAAGTTTCCCAAGTCGACTAATCCCCTCTACAAAAATTTCCCTACTCTCTGTTTCTTGTCTGGCATCAAACTTAGTCGACTTCCCTAAAATTATAGTCGACTAACCCCTTCTTTAGTCGACTAACCATGTCTATATAGTCGACTACAATCAGTTTTTTAGAAACATAGTATCCGTATCAGCCAATCTATAGTCGACTAACCCTATATATTAGTCGACTAACCTTTGTAATTTTTGTTCTTCTAGTCGACTACTCTCCTATCCTAGTCGACTAATAGCAGTTTATAACTGCTGTGCAGTTGGTGAATTCTGGTGTGTTAACCAACGTTTCAAAATTCAAATTTGGCCTGATAACTACCCTAACTTACTATAGATTTCACCTATAAATAGGGGTATCGTCCTAGGGTCAATTCACCAATTCAAATCTAAAGTTTTCAGCCTAAAAATTCTCTCCAAAATTCTGTTTTCTGAAAACCTGTTTCACTTTCTGTTTCTTCACCAAAATCCAACTCTATTGTGAAGATTTATGAAAGTCCTCCTATAAGAGACCTTGTCCACAAGCACATTCAGATTCAAGGCTTATAGGATTAGTTGTAATTATTCAAAGAGGAGCATTGTACAAGGGCGTCTTCTTGGTGTAGAAGAAAGTTGTACAAGGTGTTTGTTCTCTTGGTTGTAAAGAGGAGTTGTGCACATTTGGCAAAGGGCTTTTTGTCAAGTGGTGTACAAGGTATTAGTTGTGTGTGTACCCAAATCAGGAAAGGAAAATCTCAAACGGTTTGCTTGGGGACTGGATGTAGGTCACAAGGACCGAACCAGGATAACTCTCTTGTCTTTGCGTTTGCATTATTTTCTGAGTTTTATCTTGTGAATTTCTATTTCTTGTAAGTAGTTTCATTAAAAATTTTATAAACACTATTCACCCCCCTCTAGTGTTTGTATTGCTTGAATATAGATCCTACATTTGGTATCAGAGCAGGTTCAAGGCAACAACCATACGAGGATGGCAACGGAGTTCCCTTCATCACAATTCAAAGAAGGACATTTTACACAACGTCCACCGCTATTTGACGGATCCAACTACAACTATTGGAAGTGTAGAATGAAGATCTACTTGCAATCGCTCAATTACGAACTTTGGAACATCGTAGAAGCACCATACACCAAGCCATCAACCAACTACAACGCTTGGAGTGATGATCAAAAGAAGAATGCGAACCTTGACGCCAAAGCGATGAATGCTTTGTTCTGTGCCTTAACCAAAGAAGAGTTCAACCGTGTGTCAACAGCCACTTCTGCAAATCAAATATGGCACACTCTTTAGGTAACACACGAAGGCAAAAATAAAGTTAAAGAATCTAAGATTTCTATTTTTGTCCACAGATTTGAATTATTCAAAATGAAGGAGAATGAAACCATCTCAGATATGGTTACAAGATTCACCGACATTACCAATTCCTTAGCATCCCTTGGAAAGGAATACACACAAGTCGAAAAAGTTCGCAAGATCCTTCAAGCACTCACACCAGATTGGGAGAAGAAGACTACTGCAATAGAAGAAGCGAATGATCTCTCAACATTGTCATTAGAAAACCTTATTGGTAATCTAATGGCATATGAAGTACAACTCGAAGATAGAAAGAAGGACGAACAACAACTTCAATCCAAGAAGAAAGTACTTGCCTTCCATACAACCTCAGATATGGACAATTCGGATGACGATGAAGAAGAGATGGCGATACTTTCAAGAAAGTTCAAAAGGTTCTTAAAACAAGGTAAATTTAAAAAGAATAAAGATACTAATGATAATCCTATTTGTTTTAAGTGTAACAAATCAGGCCACATAAAGAAGGATTGTCCATTGATGAAATCAAAAGGACACTTCAAGACTTTCAATAAGTTCAACAAGAAAAAGGAAGCCTTCCAAGTAACTTGGGATGATAGCGACTCATCTTCCTCTGACGAAGAAGAAGCAACTGAAACCGCCAATATCTGCTTCATGGCCCAAGAAGATGAGGTACAAGATTATGATGAATTATTAGAAGCTTTTAATGAACTTTTTAATAATTTCAAAAATGAAAAGATTAAAAATAAAGTTTTAACAAAAGAAAATGAAAGACTCAATAATGAAAATGCAATGTTTGTTTCTCAAACATCTTCTTTAAATTCTCAAAAAGATGAGTTTGAAAAAGTTATTTCATCTTTAAAAATGGATAATGAAATTTTCTTAAAAGAGAATTCTTTACTTAAAAAGGAAACTATTTCTTTAAATTCTAGAATTACTATTTTAGATAAAGACATGACTAGTTTCAAAATTAAGTATGAAGATCTTTTGAAAAATGTAACTAAATTTAATAAAGGAAAAGAGAATTTAAATGTATTATTATCTTATCAAAAGATGTCAAATAACCATTTTGGTCTTGGTTTTTCAAAAGATAAGATTTATAAACCTACTCATGTTGGTCTTGGATTTTCAAAAACCAATTTTGTAAAATCTACACATCTTTATAATAATAATTCATATAATTCTTTTGTAAAAAGAAATACTGTTTCCTAAAGGCTAATCTTTTTCGGACCCTATCATGATGGGTACCATACAAATTATTTTATCTTATAGGTACCTTATAACGAAAAGTGAATACTTGATAGTGGGTGTTCCAAACACATGACCGGACACATTCAACTACTGTCTTCCGTTCAAATCAAAAAGGGAGGTACAGTGATATTTGGAGACAATAACAAAGGAAAGGTTATTGGTACCGGCATAGTTGGTAACATTTCAAAACCCCTTATTGAAAATATTCTTTTGGTAAGAGGTTTAAAACACAATCTATTAAGTATTAGCCAGTTATGTGATAAGGGTTATAAAATTGTTTTTGAAAAAGATGCATGTCTTATATATGATACTAACATGAAAGATATTTTGTTTAAAGGTTTTCGTAACAATAACATTTATGAGTTATCAATTACCTGCATATCATCTAATGATAACTTATGTTTACTTGCTTCTAATAATGATTATTTTTATGGCATAAAAGATTTGGTCATTTGAATATGAAAACAATTTCTAAGATTTCTAAATTTGATTTAGTTAAAGGCCTTCCAAAAATAGCTTTTAAAAAGGATTATTTTTGTGATTCTTGTCAATTAGGAAAACAAGTAAAATCATGTTTTATATCTAAAGATTTAGTTTCTACCAATAGACCTTTGGAACTGTTGCATTTGGAATTATTTGGTCCTACTCGTGTTGCTTCTTTAAACAAAAGTAGGTATGTTTTTGTTATTGTTGATGATTATTCACGTTTTTCATGGGTAATTTTTCTAAAAAATAAAAATGATACTTTTGATGAGTTTTCAAGTTTTTGTAAAAGAATTCAAAATCAAAAGTCTCTAAACATAGTCACTATTCGAAGTGATCATGGAGGAGAATTTGAAAATGAATCTTTTACAAATTTCTGTGATAAGTATGGTATTACACATAACTTTGCATTTCCTATAGCATCTCCTCAAAATGGTGTTGTAGAGAGAAAGAATAGGACTTTGCAAGAATGTGCTAGAACTATGCTTATGGACAGTAATTTACCAAAATATTTTTGGGCTGAAGCTATTGCTACTGCATGTTATGTTTTAAATCGTGTGCTTATTTGACCTATTTTAAACAAAACATCTTATGAATTGTTTTATAACAGGATTTCAAAAGTTTCTTACTTCAAGATTTTTGGATGTAAATGTTTTATCTTAAATACAAAAGATGCTTTAGATAAATTTGATGCTAGATCCAATGAAGGTATTTTTGTTGGATACTCTACTCAAAGTAAAGCATATAGAATATTTAATAAGAAAACATTTACTATTGAAGAATCATTACATGTTAAATTTGATGAATCCTTGACTAAGCCTATTTCTAATACTTCTCCACATGATGATGATCATATCATAGATACTCCTATTGATAATACTGTTATATCTTCTGATGATACTAACATTTCTAATGTTGATGAGACTCCTACCGAGTTACCAAAAGCATATGTTGAAGTAAGGAATCATCCACATGATTTGGTTATTGGAGATATAAATCAAGGCGTTCAGACGAGATCCAAGTTGAACTACATGACACAAATTGCCTTCATATCACTCATTGAACCGAAGAATATCAAAGAAGCATGTGCAGATGAGTTTTGGACAATTGCAATACAAGAAGAGTTGAATCAATATGTCAGAAATGATGTTTGGGATCTTGTACAACGTCCTACTGATCATCCAGTTATCGGTACCAGATGGGTCTTTAAGAGCAAACTTGATGAATCAGGTCAAGTTATTAAGAACAAAGTAAGGTTAGTAGCACAAGGATACAATCAAGAAGAAGGTATTGATTTTGATGAAACTTATGCACCAGTAGCAAGGCTTGAATCTATTCGTATTTTACTTGCTTTTTCTTGCTTTATGAATTTTAAACTTTATCAAATGGATGTTAAAAGTGCCTTTTTAAATGGATTTATTAAGGAAACTGTTTATGTTGAACAATCTCCAGGTTTTGAACATGAAAAATTTTCAAACCATGTTTTTAAACTTAAGAAAGCTTTATATGATTTAAAACAAGCACCCCGTGCTTGGTATGATAGGTTAAAAAGTTTTCTTTTAAATTCTGATTTTAAGATGGGAAGAGCAGATACAACTCTCTTTATTAAACATGTTAATAAAGATATCTTAATCATTCAGATATATGTTGATGATATTTTATTTGGATCTACTAACGATAATCTTTGTCAAGAATTTTCTAAGACCATGCAGAGTGAATTTGAGATGAGCCACATGGGCGAACTTACTTACTTTCTCGGTCTGCAAATAAAGCAAATGAAGGATGGAATCTTCATTTCCCAGTGCAAGTATGCAAAGGAACTTCTAAAAAGATTTGGCATGGAAAATTCTGGTCATAAGAATACTCCCATGAGTACTACTACATTTCTAGACAAAGATGAAAATGGTAAGAATGTTGATCAGAAACTCTATCGAGGTATGATTGGTTCATTACTATATATTACTTCAAGTAGACCTGATATTATGTTCAGTGTATGCTTATGTGCTAGATATCAGTCAAATCCTAAGGAATCACATCTTAAAGCAGTGAAAAGAATTTTTGATATCTAAATAACACAATCAATTATGGTTTATTTTATCCAAAATCAAGCATATTTGATTTACTATCATATAGTGATGCTGATTTTGTTGGATGTAAATCTGATCGGAAGAGTACTAGTGGAACTTGTCACTTTTTGGGACATTCACTAGTATCATGATTCAGTAAAAAGCAAAATTCTGTATCATTATCAACAACCGAGGCAGAATATATCGCTGCTAGTGTTGCATGTGCTCAAATTTTATGGATGAAACAAACCTTACTTGATTATGGCATGTCTATCACAAACTCACCTATTTTGTGTGATAATACCAGTGCTATTAACTTATCTAAAAATCCTGTTCATCATTCACGTACTAAGCATATTGATATTAGACATCATTTTCTACGTGATCATGCTTTAAAAGGTGATACTTCTCTAAATTTTATATCAACTGATAATCAAATTGCAGATATTTTTACAAAATCTCTTAAAGAAAATATTTTTATGAAATTTTGAAGAGATTTGGTTATTTGCAACTTTTCTGATCTTTAAATATTTTTTCAGAATTATTTTAAGGCATTTTTCAACAATTAGTCGACTTATCAAGACCTATTAGTCGACTTATTGAAAACCTAGTCGACTTAACAGTGATCCAGTCGACTAAATTGCAATCAACAGAAATATGGATTTTTTGATCTCTAAAAGTTAGTCGACTATATTGATCAACTAGTCGACTAGTAAGTGGATTAGTCGACTAGTTTCAAACACCAAGTCGACTAACCCTGTGAAAAACATGTGTTCTGATTTTGGTTTTTAACTTTCGAAACCCGACCCATTTCATTATTTTTAGATCCGATCTCACTCTCTTTTTAATTCTAACTGTTGATTTGGTATTTACTTTACTATTCTACCCTTTACCCTCATTAAAACCCTAGCTTTTCACCATGTTTCTCACCCCAGCCGATTGTCCCAGTCGACTACAGAACCAACAGCAGCAGTGAATCCATCTTCTCTTTCCTTCAATTTCTTAGTAAATCCCTTCCAATCTCTGCAATTTCCTTCCATTTATTGCTTTATCTTCCTGTAATTTCAGTTCTAACCATGTCTAGATCTAAGAAAACCAAATTTACTCCATCTTCTTCCTCCTCTCAAGTTGATTTTAGGGCTTTTCTAAAAAATCCTGCCCTAGAAGAGGACTTCCTTAGAATTTCCTCCTTAGAAATTCTCCCTGGTAGGTTTGTTAAATATGAGGACTTTTATGACTATGATATTGTCTCATATTTACAAAATTGTGGTCTTTTTCATATGTTCTCTACGGATTCTAGGCAAGGCTATTATCCGTTCTTGATTCACTTGTTTTATACCAATTTAACCTTTGAAGACAATGAGGATGATGTCCATATATATTCTTTGGTTAAAGGTATTAATATCAAGTTATCCCCTAAATCCATAGGTCGTATCCTTTCAATTCCTTATCACGGCCTCTCTATTAATGATATTAATATGGATGATGTGGAGGTCTTATCTAGTATTTTTCTTCTAGGACAAGGATTACCTATGACGAACAACAAATTGAAACCAATTCCCCGTCTTATAGGTCGTATCCTTGCCTATAATATTTGCCCTAAAACCGGGAGCTATAACTACTATTCCCGTGAGTTAGCCACTTGTGTCTATGCCATTATGGCTGGACTCGATGTCAATTGGCCAAAAATTATTTTTGATACTATTGTTAAAGATCATACCTCCTTCCTTCCTTATGGAGCCTTTCTTTCACACGTGTTTCGAAAATTTCACATCGATCTTGATTCCGAAACTAGTGTCATCAAAGTCTTCGAACCTTTTGATCGTGCCGTTCTTCATCGTATGAGACTTCACGATTTTCCTCATCCTCCACCTCAACCATCCTCTCCTCCTCCACAAAGTTCAACTCAACCTCCTTCTTCCTCTACATAACCCCCTTTCACTGAACCAACTTCATCCCAACCACCTCCTTCTTATACTGATGTCTTCTACAATTCTCTGTCAGTTGAGATAGAATCTCTTCATGCCAAACAACAAGTCATTCAAGACTCTCAAACTACATTGCTCTAAAATCAATCTTTGTTGATGACTCAGTTTGAGCATATGCAACTCAAGATGGACTCGTTTGCATCCACTCAAACGGAGATTCTGAATATCCTCAAGACTCATTTTCCACCACCTCCTCCTCCCGAATCCAACATTTGATGATTATGGCGTTGGAATTGCTCCGTGTTTTTTGTGTTTTGAACTTTGCATCTTTTGTGTATTTTTCGTTTTTAAGACTCTTTTAATTTGTACTTCAGTATGGCAACAATGTGTGTTCATGTATGTTTTATGCTTTTTGTTAATGACAAAGGGGGAGAACATTCTGTATTTCTGTGTTACATATCTGAAAATTCTGTGTCTGTGTTACATATCTGAACATTCTGTGTTACATCCATATGTGTGTTATGGCAAGAGCTTGGCATATGTGTGTTATGGCTGACATATGTGTGTTATGGCAATATATATGTAATGGATATTGACATATGGCAATGCAGGGGAAACTTAACTTTATGCAGGGGCAAACTACATTTGTTATAACTTATTTACTGCAGGGGGAGTTTCTCTGCAGGGGGAGTTATCATAAACACAGGTTGTCATCATCAAAAAGGGGGAGAATGTTGAAGCCTCCAAAGTTGAACAATTTTGATGATGGACAAGCATTTATGATTACTCAACTTGATATTGAAGATTTTAGATATTTTTGTGTATTTTTGTGTATTTTTAGAAAAATTGTGAAAAGCCTTGAACACACACACAAATACCTAATATAGTCGACTTACCATCCTAGTATAGTCGACTACCCTACCCTATAGTCGACTTTAGAAAACCCCAGTCGACTAAGTTCTTCAAAACAAATGTCCCAACTTTCTGTTTGTTCTCTGACATCAAAATTAGTCGACTTGACCTCCAAGTATAGTCGACTAACAGATACCCTAGTCGACTATAAATTTCCCAAGTCGACTAATCCCCTCTACAAAAATTTTCCTACTCTCTGTTTCTTGTCTGGCATCAAACTTAGTCGACTTCCCTAAAATTATAGTCGACTAACCCCTTCTTTAGTCGACTAACCATGTCTATATAGTCGATTGCAATCAGTTTTCCAGAAACATAGTATCCGTATCAGCCAATCTATAGTCGACTAACCCTATATATTAGTCGACTAACATTTGTAATTTTTGTTCTTCTAGTCGACTACTCTCCTATCCTAGTCGACTAATAGCAGTTTATAACTGCTGTGCAGTTGGTGAATTCTGGTGTGTTAACCAACGTTTCAAAATTCAAATTTGGCCTGATAACTACCCTAACTTACTATAGATTTCACCTATAAATAGGGGTATTGTCCTAGGGTCAATTCACCAATTCAAATCTAAAGTTTTCAGCCTAAAAACTCTCTCCAAAATTCTGTTTTCTGAAAACCTGTTCCACTTTCTGTTTCTTCACCAAAATCCAACTCTACTGCTAAGATTTCTGAAAGTCCTCCTATAAGAGACCTTGTCCACAAGCACATTCAGATTCAAGGCTTATAGGATCAGTTGTAATTATTCAAAGAGGAGCATTGTACAAGGGCGTCTTCTTGGTGTAGAAGAAAGTTGTACAAGGTGTTTGTTCTCTTGGTTGTAAAGAGGAGTTGTGCACATTTGGCAAAGGGCTTTTTGTCAAGTGGTGTACAAGGTATTAGTTGTGGGTGTACCCAAATCAGGAAAGGAAAATCTCAAGCGGTTTGCTTGGGGACTGGATGTAGGTCACAAGGACCGAACCAGGATAACTCTCTTATCTTTGCGTTTGCATTATTTTCTGAGTTTTATCTTGTGAATTTCTATTTCCTGCAAGTAGTTTCATTAAAAATTTTATAAACACTATTCACCCCCCTCTAGTGTTTGTGTTGCTTGATATAGACCCTACACATCCCTCTCAAGTTGGTCCACCAGAAGTTCCAATGCGGGGGCCTGGTCATCCCCTCCAAAGTCTCGGATACTTTTAATGCTTTGGGAGAGGACCACCTTCAAAGCAGAGAATGAGGTAGTCGAGCCTTTCAAAATCAAAGTGATGGATCGCTTCAAGCCCTTATAAAAGCTATCGACTAGCTCAGCCACAAATTCATTCTCGGCCTCAATCACTCCTGGCAGACGAGCAGCCTCTGAAGATTCCACCAGCTTTATTGACATTACTGTGGAAGGAATAGTAGAAGCACTGGCTATAGCAACATGAGAGATCGTCGGTGATCTCGGCAGAGTCTTCATTGAAACTAGCACACTAGCCACAACCGAGGTAGGACTAGTGACCATTTCCTAGACAGCGGGCTCAACCACCAGTGTTGGGGAAGTAGGACTTGTAATCACCCTCAGCTCCGCACCTGGCAAGACAGATGGCGCTGGCGAAACTGCTGGCGCCTCACTCGTTGATATAGTTGGAAGTGAGGTTGCCCCCGTCGCTACCGTCCCCTCAATCTCTGTTCCTCTGGCCGGTTCAGGCTGATAAGAGGGCAGGTCACCATACAAAGCATCCAACTCAGCAGCATCCGCCGCGGTCGAAGTGCTTACTTCACCCCTAGATCCCTCAGGAAGACGGGTGGGCTCTCTTAAAGTCGATGCACCCAGAGGCAGAACACCTGCAACAAGGCTTCGTTTAGGCAAGGCACAACAAATAGCAAGAGTCAAAAGATCAAAACCGTACCAAAAGATAATGTCGCCTCAATCGTCTTGGCGGCTACATCAGTCCCTACGGGCTCCATTGGAAAATCTTTGGCGGAGTCAACACGAATGGCCGGCTCGCCTTCGCTCGCCGAACCCCCAGTGGTCCACCCAAAGGAGCTAGAAGCTTCGGAACTTCCCTTCGAAGTCCCGGCACCCGAAGAACCGACATTAGCCGCATCATCTCCGGACTCTTCTGAGACGGCGAAATAGCCAGCCTCATCGCCCTCCTTATAAGTAAACAAGGGATCATAATGCTCCCCTTGTTCTCCGACAGCCTCGGCTCTCGGGCTTATCACCGCCTCAGTTCCTGCATCACAAAGCAAATAACGAGCTGTCCGGAACACATAAAAAGTATATTACAAGGACGAAGCTAATTTTACCCAGGTCTAGATCAACTTCGCCAGTCGCCGGTTCAGCAACTGACGGTTCAACGACTAATGGGGCAAGAGGAGGAAGCGCTACAGATGGTTCGCCCTCTACAACAACCGTAGGAGCTTGGCGACGGGGCTTCTTCACCAACTGCTTCCTACGAGACCCACCCTTCCGTTTTCGCTTGAGGGGGACGTCAGGATCCTCCTCCTCCGCTTCTTCTACATGTTTTGTGGGAGCCGTCCCCATCACGCCAGAAGCAGCTGCAGGAGTCTCGGCACCTATCTTCGCTCCGAAGCGAGGACTTTCTGAATCCGAGACTTCACTGTCGTCAACAGCAATGAACTCCCCAAGGCCTGGGACGCGAACCCTTTTACCCTCGCCTTTCTCAGTGACCTTCCGCTTCAGCTGCTGAGAAATTAACTTCACACCAGAAGAGTTGATAGAGAACCCGAAGGGTGTGGAGTTTGAGGTTGCATATCACTGACAGAATCCCAGGGTCATTAAAAGGTTCGGAGTTCTTAGCGGCATGCACAGCCGCGCCTCGGTACAGCCTGCAATGAAGAACCGCCAGGCACGGGCTCCATCGATGAAGCTCCCCATAAAAGCCAGATTGAGATTTAGGTTGCCCACGTACAGTTAGTCATATCCAAACTGACAGGCAAACCGACTTGGAACATAGGGCTCCAAGTAGCAGGTGTCCCCGCTTCTGTACAATAAATGTGAGGGCCGAATGCTGACCAGCCACTCAAAAATTCTCCGGCTCAATGACGTCTGCCCTTCCCCCGAGTCTTTGAACTCCTCTCCATAGCCCACATCCCGAATATAAGGGAAGCAGCGAAAAAGGCTATAGACGTCATAGCGATTCAGCAACTTAAGGACCGCAGCCACGTAAGTCCTCAGCCATGAACATCCCTCGAATCGGCGGAGAAGCGCCATTCGAACACCTTCTGGGGGGTCCTCTCCAGCTTCGATCAAGGAGGGACAGTGAAGGGCAAACCACGCCATCAAATATGTATACGGCAGACCTATTCTGGGGTTCGGTCCGTCGCTGGGCAAAACAGTCCCCTTTCCCCGCTTCGTCATTGGTGGCCTATAGAAAGCCTCCGTCAATGCACGAAGGCCTCTCTGAATACAGCACACCATGGCCGGAAGAAGTCCCAGAGAACGACCATGGACCAGACGAACGGCAGGCAGCAAGACAGTCAGATGAATAACGTCACCCGACGAAAATGGCACCAAGCACCTCTTCAACCAGACCGTCAAGAAACCAGCTAGCAGTGCCTTCCGGGACATCGGCCGACGAGCCTGGTGATGGAAACTCCAAAGGATATCACCTTTCTTATAGGGGCCGTCGTCTTCTTCTACAATTAGATCCCCTTGAGAATACTTTTGCATCCGGCTAAAGATGTCTTCGTCAGGGACTCCACAATGAGCCGCTTCAGGAGTGTTTTCCATATCGGGGAACAAATACTCTCCCCAGCTCTTCAAGTTGCATGAAGGTCCTTTACTGCTTCCGTGCATACTTGAGCAAATGTACAAATGGCACATTAACTCCCGGTAGGTCTCAAACAAGGCGGACTCCTGCTTCTCCAAGAGAGCCAATTCTGCCTCGCACGGGAAGGATTCTTCATATGGGAAAGATCCCAAGGGCAGAGCAGAGACTTCCCACATCTCATGCAGAGCCATGCCCAATTCACCAACAGGGTTGAAGAAAGTCCCTGTAGCCGGGTAGTATAACTCGAAGATGGCGTAGAAGTTCGCTACGCTCATCTGAATGCCGTAGCAGGTCGCCCTGACGGCTTCATAAAGATTCAGCCTCTCCAGATCCTCCTCAAAATGAGCAAGGACATATAGAGTCAAATCCCTCCACCATGCCTTCGGAGGGTGAATCCCGCCTGGAGTTCTGAAATCGGTGGCTGGGTAATTCCCATGAACTTTAAAGAATTGATTGCCAAAAGTCTGTGCCACCACAGGATTTTCTCCCACTGGGATGTCTCGTGATACATTCCCAGGATGTAGACCCATTATGCAACGAGGAGGTCCCGCCCTTGTGTAGCTGGGTGAGGGAAGTATCAATTTCCCTACGTGAACGGATTCGGTACTCCGACTCACTTGCCACTGCATCTTCCGAACCCTCGTCACGCATTGGAAGAAAGACAAGGGAAAATGCCGCTTGCTGGACGGAAGATAAAACTTCTCGCCATTTAATTGGAAAATCCACTGCCCCTCTCCGGCTAGCAGCTGGTGATCATGGTCTGGCGCCGCGTCTCCAAACATGAAGTCAGGCTTCCGATAGATTCTTCGGTCAGAATCTTCAAGGGGAGCAGTAGTTAAAATGCTCCTCATGGTGCGCTGATCCCCACCATGAATAAGTGTATCCCTGGCAGCAGAGCTTCGCTCGCTGAACAGCGAAGCTTGCCCTTGAAACTGCAAGCTGACATTACCATCTAGCCCCCTGGCCGTGCCAAATAGACTGTTCAAAGGACCAGGAGTGTAGTGCACTGCAAGAACAAAGAAAGACCATGATTAGTTCATCAGCCGAACAAAGGCTAAAACAAGAAAGCAAAATTTGACAAGGCATAGCCTCGCTCTCTGAGCAAAGCTGGCCTAACGATAGCTTCGCCCCGAAGCAGTTTCGCAGCTGCAGCATAACTCCGCATCCCACACGAAGGCAGGATACAGGAAAACATCCAAGTGTTAGCTTCACTCTAGAAGCTTAGTCTCGAACAACAGAATGCGACAGAGCCCCAGGGGCTAACTCCGTCAGAAGGGTATTACGGTCCTTTTCTGTCAAATTTCAAAGGATAGCTTCGCATCCCGTCATTCAACAGGATGTGAACCGCCTAAGGGATAACTTCGCTTGGAAGCTTAAAAAAGAACTCTTCAGTTCTTGGATTCCCGATCAAGAAATCAAAAGGGAAATTCAGGGAACCAAATTCCCTAAGAGCATCAGGTTATAGTCGGTCGCCCTGGATTCATTTAAGGACAGCCAAGAATCGGCTTTAAAAGAGAGACGACAGTTTTTAATCAAAAGGGAAAGTTCCCTACCGGCGATTGGTCGTTCGATGACCGGAGGAGGAGAAGGACCCTCCGTTGCAGAGGTTGCGACCTTTTTTCCCGCTCGTCTCTTGGGAGCCATTGAAGAACGGAGGAGGTTTTTGGATTCTTGAACGAAGAAGAAGAAGAAGAAGAGTCAAGTGCTCTGGAAAATTTTAAAGAGAAGTGATATCTTCTCTCTCAGCCCGATCGGGCTTTTATAGGCCGATGATTGCCTGAAACGACGCCTCGAAAGGAGCACAGGCTGTCGTTTCAAATTAATTTGAAACGACACCTAAAACGCCTTCCCGAGAAGCGCTGATTCAGCCCCACTAAGGGCTAACTCTGCCACGAGTCAAGTGCGGACTTCGCGCGACGTATCTTAACTTCGCCGAAAAGTTTGCCATAGCTCCGCCAAAAGCACAGTCCGAACTTCGCGGAAATGCTAATTTCGCTGGAAGCGCATCCCTGATTCAGAAAGGATTCTGTCTTTAACTTCGTATGAAGTCTAACTCCGCTGAGTCAATTCAAAATGAAGGTAAAGCAAAAATCAGATGAGCAGAAAATGAACTTTCATTAATACATTGATACTACATCAAGGTTGTGTCTCATACAACAGAATCATTTGCTCGAAAAGGCATACAAGTGGTCCTATCTACTTTCAAGCTAAACCAACTGGACACGAAAGGCCTTCCTCCTGTACAAGGCCGTAATCCTTCGCGGAACAGATGGTGCCACCAGGACAAGGCCGCAATCCTTCGCATAATGGCAGATTGTGCCACCAGGAAGCTGGACCTTCTTTGATCAAAACTGGCGAAGAACTAATCGCCACCAGCAGATTGGATCTTCTTTGATGAAAATTGGCAATGGAAGGATCCGAGACCTTACAGAAAGCACACCTAGAGGGGGGGTGAATAGGTGTAAGTGCTAATCTAGAAACTAAATGCGCTAAATGCGGAAGCTAAAACAAATATTGCAAACACACTTAGTACAATCAACAAGTGTAGCCGAATTCCCCGTGAAGGGCTCTGGACTAACTCCTCTTGATTCTCCTAGATATGGGTTGAGGTGCTATGTGAAGCTCTTGTTGATTAAGTACAAGTGAGGCACACACAAACAACCAAGCATATAAGATGATATATCAATATGAATATATGCAAGGCACAAATGCAAGCAATGAGAAATGAATGAATGAATGATGCTTTGCACAAATGTAAAGAGAGAGAGTTGAGAGAAATTGGATCAAACGCAAACACAAGGATATGTTTCGAGGTTCGAGCCCCTAGCTCTACATCCCCGCCTACACCACCGTGTAGGATTTCCAATCCACTATAGGAGTACCGAACTCCTCTCTCAATGCCACCGAGGCAATACAACCACAATCCACCTCTACCGAAGAGGGATAAGGCCCGTAGCCAATACAACTCAATCATAATCACCTCTACCGAAGAGGGATCCAAACACCACTCCGATCAACCTCTACCAAAGAGGGATACACAAATAAAAGGAGGGTTTACAACTTAGAGGATTAACCTCAAACACTTCTCTTTTTCTCTCTTTTCCACAAAACAAGATCCTAATAGATTAGGATAGAAGATAAGCTCAAGTGTGGAAATCAAGGTGTTTTTGGAAACAAGCAACAAAGAAAAACTATTAGGGAAATCTCTTGTAAATGATAGCAAAATGAAAATCAATACAATCTCCCAAAACCCTAGTTTTCTTTGATTTTCCAAAAACCCAAAATAATAAAGATGAGAAGTTTAAAGCCCAAAAACTCTTTTGAAAACTTGTTTTAAACTCTGGAAAACTGGGAATTTTTCTCTTGTAAAAATCTTATCAAAACAGCCCAAGAGATGGGGTATTTATACCTCCATCAGAAAACTAGCCGTTAGGCTGAGCTGGCAGCCTGACAGGCTAACGGTCGACCGGCCTGGTCGACCGGCAACGGTCAGAAATGTGACCGTTGGGCAAACACGGTCGACCGGCACGGTCGACCCAAACAAACAGAGAGCTCTGCTCTCAGCCCGGTCGACCCTGACGGTCGACCGTCCCTGTGTCTGCCAAACGTGCACAATCTGTGCACGTCGGTCGACCGGCCCGGTCGACCGACTTCATCCCAAGTCGACTAGATCAGTTGACTAGTCGACTGGTTGAAGCCTGGAACAGAAATCTGGGTCAGAAAAACAGTTTAAAAATATTTCTAAAAATCTTTTAAGTCTTGTAAAAATACCCAAAAATAGTTTTATCATTTTGCATTGATATATAAACATGTGATAAAAAGTTTAGCTCAAATATCAATCAATATGAACTATTTTTGTGTCTTATCATTTTTACCAAAAACCAAAACATGTATTTTTATCAAACTTGAATTTTTCCAAAACATGAATAGGATAGTCAAAATAAGTTTGTATTAGTCATGTAAGCATGTATGTATAGAAACAACTATACATATATCAATTAAACTTGTTTTGATCTACTATTCATGAAAACCAAAAACCAAACATAAAACGTGTGTGTTGTGCACTTGAGCATATCAACTATACTAAGCTTTACAAATGGATCTAAAACACACTATCTAAACACTAGGATACCTAAGTCTTCTTGACGATCTTCATCTTCAAGACGACTCGATCCCAAACGTGATCCACCGAGTGCAAAGGTATGATCTTTAAGCTTTGGCACCGGAATCACCATGAAAAGCTTCTAAACTCCTTGTTGAAGCTAATCACCAACTAATATCTTGGTTAATGATCTGAAACTTAAACAACACAAGATTATTAGTAAACATAACTACATGAGTTAATCATCATCAAAACTAGGGTGGAAGGCCTTTGGGCCAACAATCTCCCCCTTTTTGATGATGACAAAACTCATGGAGTTATATATGCATGGATTAAAGTTAAGCTTCAAAGAAGCTCCCCCTTAACTCATGCATAAACAAATAAACAAAAGATATGCAATGAATGTACATAAACATGTATGCATCAACATGCATAAAACACATAAACATATTCTAGAAGCTCTAGATACCAATTAAATTAATAAAACATTAACAAAAACACTAGATGCTCTAGATACCAATAAAACTTAATATATGCAAAAACATAAGTATGCATATATAAACCAAAATATTTCTCCCCCTTTTTGTCAATCATCAACAAAGGGGTAAACAATCAAAACAATAAATGAGGGGTAAAAATCTTTCTCCCCCTTTTTGTCAATCAAAACAATAAAAAATAATGTTCTCCCCCTTTTTGTCTAAAAACAAAAACAAGGTCAATAAGGGGTGACAATCAATTAGGATATCAATTGAAAATATGTCAATGAAGCATCTTGATACCAATTGAAAATAAACAAAGATCAATAAATGTTGTATGCTATATACATTCATGAAGAGGAAGACGCTAAGTTAGCTTCCCTACACATATGCATTACATGAAGGAGGGATGTGAAGCCCTAATTCACATAACACACATTATGTAATGCATAAGAGGAGATGTGAAGCTCCCCCTACACACGTGTACCACATAAAGAAAAGATGTTAAGCTCTTCAATACACAATACACTCAACATGAATCTATATGTAGAAGAGATGTTAAGCTCTCCTTTCATATAGTCAATATAAATCAAAACTTTTGTATTTTTCTTTAAACAAAATTTTTAGATACCAATTTAAAACATTCAACTAAACATCTTGACATCAAAATAGAGTAATTTTCTTTTTAAGTATATGATATCAAATGAAATTTTTATTTTCTATCATAAAGCAAGGGAGTGGAAATACAAGTACCAATTGAAATATGAAAAACGGATTTTCTCCCCCTTTATGAAATACCAACAAAAACTATGCGTAGGCTTGAAATAAGATACCAATTGAAAACTAAATCAATTGAAATAAAGTTGAAGCTCAAGCTCTAGCATAAACAAAATTTGTGCAAATTTATATCTTGAGCACAAATAAAACAAGTATATGTGTATGAAATAGAATGAGTACCAAACACTAATAGATGATATCAATTGAAAATATACATACACAATAAACATATGAGTATACAAAAAGATCAAAATGATACCAATTGAAAGAGTTCAATGATACCAATTGACATAACAATAAGTTTAAGTGTATACATCATATTACTATACCTCCCAATCATGGTTCAAGTTTTAAATGATTTTCATTTTAAAGCATACATGAACATGATCTCCCATCCATCCGCCCATTAAGGGTAGGGGTTTTCAAAAATAGATTTGAAAAATAAGCTTTGTTTGAAAAACTCTACCAAAATGAAGAATACCGTAACTAGTTAAATGGAAAATCTTTTAAACTAGTACGAAATCATTCAAGCAAGGAATACAACAAAAATAATTTTCATAAAACATGAAATCCACAAGATAATCAACACTCTAATTCAATTAGGCATAAATATGACTCATGAAAACAAACCATGAGCAAAATATAAATATGAGTGTATAAATAAAATGTGTAGATCATAATCATGAATTTTTTTTTATTAAGCTCAATTATTCCTTGAAACAAGAAAACATGAAAATCATTAAAACTTATTTAATCTTCAAGGTATATGTATGTTTTATACAAACTAAAGCATACATACATATCCAAAACACAACGAGTCCACAAAAATATATGCATGAAGGCACGTGGCTCAAAAAGGATAAACATGTATATCTAATAGTTTGGATAAGATAGACATATACATGAAGTTAAACAATTAAACACAAAATCAAGAAAAACTAAATCTTCACCAAAACAAATTTTATTTCAAGGTATATGTATGAATTGTCAACACAATAAGTATACATACATATCCCTAAACACAATTGAGTCCATATATATAGATTTGCATGAAAGGCAAATGACTCAAAGAGTATACATGTATATCTTAAGGTTTGGCAAAATAAACATATACATGAAATGAAAAACTCATAAAACAAATCCAAAAATAGGAATACAAGTTTAAAATGTATGAATCATCAAAACTAGACTATACTAGCACATCTAATGGGTTCAAATAAGCAATCAAGCCCAAACATATATAGATTTATTTGTGGCCCACTATATGCACAAGTATATACCTAGTCTTAATGAAAACTAACATTCAAACACATATTCAAAACATGAAGCATCAAAAACAAGATAAAAATCAACATGATAAACTTAAACATGATTACTATGAATATCCACATGTTGTTAGATTTATGATGTACATGATAGCTAATCAAATATGAGAACACAAAATAATAATCCATATTAAACATGGGTGTCTCAAATACTATACATGTATGTCAAGAATCTAATTAACATGGCATTTTCATACTAATCACTAAACAATGAAACATGCTATAAACATGATGAAATATAAAGCATGTAAACAATAAACAAGGAGTTAGGAATCGTTACCAAAACCTAGAAGGCAACTCTCCTTGTCTCCAAAACATGGTGGTCCTCTCCACCAAACTTCCCTTGAAAGTGATGCATCCAAAATGGTAATCTTTAGGCTCGGAACGCATCCACTCCAAGGTGCCACTACTCTCACGTCATGTGAGAGCCCACACCTACATCAAAAACACGAGGGGTGGTCTTTGGTACCCACATCTTATTGGGTCCATGGGGGTTAGTCCCTTCTCTAACCCAAACAAATTTATTTGCTAAATTGGAAGTATGTATTCTATCATAACAAAATTTAGCAAGGTGACCCTTACGTCCACAATGTGTACAAGTGTACACATGAGCATACAAGTGATGATGGTGTCCGTGAGGAGCATGTGTATGCCGTGGAGGGTGTGCATGAATAGATGGAACTTGTTTCTTTCGAAACAAAGTTTCCAAACGTGTATGCCCAACAACACATTGGCTCAAAGTGGAGCCCAAACAATCTACACTCTTCTTAAGCATGGATATATCATTATTAATCAAAGAATAAGTGTGGCATGCAATAGGTGAAGTGTGTGATACTACCCTAGCATGGCAAACATGAGCATCAATCTTATTTTGTAAAACAACATTTTTCTTTAAACAACCATCTAGATCATTTGAAATGGAAATTATTTTATTTTTCAAAGCAACATTCTCTTTTAAAACAAAATCAATTTTTGAAGACAAATTTTCATTTTTCTTCAAAATAGCATGGCAATCATTTTTAGATTTTAAAAACTCATTTTCTTTAAGTGCAAGTTCTAATTGAGATTTCAATGAATCCCTTTCATTGTAGACCTCAACCTTCTCTTGCAAAATATTGTTAAGTTTAGAAGACATTTTTCATATTCTTTATTTAAAGCAAAAGTCTTCTTTTTCAACACATTATATTTTTCTATTAATTTTTCACAAACAATTGATAGTTCTTCATTTAAAGCATGGGGATCAACATAATCATTTGAAGAACTAGCACAATATTACTATCTAGTTGAGATTCCGAAAGTACCTCAAGGGAGTCATTCCCTTGGACCGTATAGCATTGTTGCGGCTCGGATTCATCTCCACTAGATTTCTCCTCTTGTTGGATAGGCAATTGAAGCTTGGAGGTGGTGGTGGTTGTCAAGATATTCCACACTGCAAAGGCGGAATCAAAGTTAGAAACACGCATAAGATAATCTTTAGGTAGCGTGCTTCTAATGGCCTCAAGGGCTTGTGCATTGGCCCCTATATGCTTGCTATCACTAAGGAAGGATTCCTTGGTAATGGCAAGGTGAACCTTATAACCTAGGGTTTGAAGGTAAATGGACATCCTAGTCTTCCAAACAAGAATGTTGGAAGGATCATACATAGGTGGGGTCATGAAGTCCATGGTAAACTATATGAGTGTGCAAACAAGCAAATGCAAATAATAGATTAGCAACCAATTGGATCTCACTCCTAGGATGTTAAGCCTAAGTATCAGGAGCACTAGCTCTGATACCAATTGAAAGCACACCTACAGGGGGGTGAATAGGTGTAAGTGCTAATCTAGAAACTAAATGCGCTAAATGCGGAAGCTAAAACAAATATTGCAAACATACTTAGTACAATCAACAAGTGTAGCCGAATTCCCCGTGAAGGGCTCTGGATTAACTCCTCTTGATTCCCCTAGATATGGGTTGAGGTGCTATGTGAAGCTCTTGTTGATTAAGTACAAGTGAGGCACACACAAACAACCAAGCATATAAGATGATATATCAATATGAATATATGCAAGGCACAAATGCAAGCAATGAGATATGAATGAATGAATGATGCTTTGCACAAATGTAAAGAGAGAGAGTTGAGAGAAATTGGATCAAACGCAAACACAAGGATATGTTTCGAGGTTCGAGGCCCTAGCTCTACATCCCCGCCTACACCACCGTGTAGGATTTCCAATCCACTATAGGAGTATCGAACTCCTCTCTCAATGCCACCGAGGCAATACAACCACAATCCACCTCTACCGAAGAGGGATAAGGCCGTAGCCAATACAACTCAATCACAATCACCTCTACCGAAGAGGGATCCAAACACCACTCCGATCAACCTCTACCAAAGAGGGATACACAAATAAAAGGAGGGTTTACAACTTAGAGGATTAACCTCAAACACTTCTCTTTTTCTCTCTTTTCCACAAAACAAGATCCTAATAGATTAGGATAGAAGATAAGCTCAAGTGTGAAAATCAAGGTGTTTTTGAAAACAAGCAACAAAGAAAAACTACTAGGGAAATCTCTTGTAAATGATAGCAAAATGAAAATCAATACAATCTCCCAAAACCCTAGTTTTCTTTGATTTTCCAAAAACCCAAAACAATAAAGATGAGAAGTTTAAAGCCCACAAACTCTTTTGAAAACTTGTTTTAAACTCTGGAAAACTGGAAATTTTTCTCTTGTAAAAACCTTATCAAAACAGCCCAAGAGATGGGGTATTTATGGTATCAGAGCCTAACCCTACAACTTAGGTCTAACAACCTTAGGGAGATCCTTTAGTTGGCTATATACATTTGTTGCATTATTATATATTGTGCATTTTATTCATCATACATGGCATCTCTAGATTTTTCAAGCATTAAGTCCCCACCCAAATTTGATGGCTTGAACTTCCCTATTTGGAAGGTCAAGATGAACCTTTTTCTAAAATCCCTAGGAGTCAAGGTAGCTAGGGCCGTCACCAAAGAATTCATTGAACCCACTAGTGATGAGAGCACATGGTCCGAGGATACCACCAAGGACTATGAAGCTAATGCTAGGGCACAATATGCATTAACACAAGCACTTAATGAAGATGACCTTGCACGCATCATTAATTGTAAATCGGCATATGAAGTTTGGAACATGCTTATTGTGACTCATGAGGGAACGTCACAAGTCAAGAGAGCAAAAGTTGACTTGCTACGTTCTCAATATGAGAATTTTTACATGATTGATAATGAGAGCATTGATGACATGCTCACTCGCTTTACAAAAATAACTAATGCTCTTTCTTCCTTAGGTGACAAGATTGACAACGATCAAAAGATAAGGAAGGTGATTAGAGCTCTTCCCAAAGCTTGGGAAGTCAAGGCGACAACCCTCAAAGAGCTAAATGACAAAGAGGAGATGGACTTCTCCGGCTTCATCGGCAATCTCAAAACACATGAGATGGAGATGAAGGTACGAGAAGAAAGGGAGGCACCCAAGAAGAAATCAATAGCCTTCAAAGCCGCTCCAACCATTCAAGACGAGGATGATTCATCGGACGAGTGCGATGAAGACTTCGCCATGCTCATCCGGAAGGTGGGCAAGATGTTCTACAAAAAGGGAAGACAAAGCAATTTCCGGCGAGGGAAACCTCAAGGGAGATTTGAAAGAAAAAGAGAGGAGCCCGGTCCTTGCTTCCATTGCAAGAAGATTGGTCACCTCATTGCCGAGTGCCCCGCTCTACAAGCGACCACATCCAAGAACGGGCAAAGAAAGAAGAAGGCCATGGTGGCTACTTGGGATGACACGGAGTCGGAATCCGAAGAGGAAGTCGACGCCGCGCACATGTGTTTCATGGCACATGGGGAGGATGTACCAAAGGTAACTCTAGAAAACACCTTAGAAGATGATGATTTGACTATGGATGAACTTGCACAATTTTTTGAAGAATTGCAAAATAGGTATGAAATTTCCCAATCACTAAATAAGAAATTAAAAAGAGAAAATGAAGCTTTAAAACATAAAGTTGAAGTAGTTGTTAAAGAAAAGGATGTTTTATCTAGTGCATTTGAAAAACTGAAAATGATTTTGATAAGCATAAACTTGCAAATAAGGGTAAAACCCCCATGGTTTCAATAGATAAAAATGATTTTGTTGAGATCCAAAAGCGTGTTGATGCTTTGGACTCCACACTTAAAAATTGTGCATTTGATTTGAAAAAGATAGCTTCTAAATTTCCTAAGGAACACCCCAAGGGAAACATGCACAACATGCACATACACATGCACGGAAACATGCTCACACTCACAAGCATGCATATATGTATGGTAGTGGTAGGATTTATGTTTGCACTCATTGTGGCCGCAAAGGCCATCTAGAAAAATTTTGTTATGCTAAGAACAATGTTAAGAATAAATATGTTTGGGTTCGCCCCGGTACTAACCCCAAAGGACCCTCAAAGATTTGGGTACCAAAAGATCCTCCAAATGTAGGTGACACAGGTGGATCTACTTCCTCCAAGACTTAGGGGGAGACGGTGCCCGGGTGGTAGATGCAACTAAGCTCAAAGTTCAAATCTAGCTTGCATCGCTATCGTGGAGGCACCTATTTTTGGAGACTAACCGTAAATTGGTAACATCTCCATTTAAGAGTTTTTAATTTTGTATATACAATTGTTATAGGATTGCTAGTTTAGTTTTATGCTTCATTGATACATGATTAGTATAAACTTGCAACTCTAACATGATTGTATATGCCATGTTCAATTTTGATTTTTTTTTTTGACATGTATACATATGTGTAGAATGGTTAGTTTGTTTCTTGATTCATTATTGATACATACTTATATAGAACTACCTTTCTATCATGTTGTGTACATGCCTTGTATTAATTTTCATATCTTGTATTGTTATGCCTTATGTCATACTTGTCCACATGTCCAATTTTTGTGTATCTATATGTATAGTTTAGATTTTGTGATTATATACTTGTATACATATAGACCTACTTTTCATAAATAAAACAAAATTTTTTGAAAATTTTCATAGTTGAGCAAATACCTTAAAGATGGCAATTGCGCACCTCAACTCATTCAAGAGGAATCAAGAGGATGAAGTTCAGAACCCGTCACTGGGTATTCGGCTTCAACATCTTTATACCTTTGCTTAAATATGTAAAATAAAATTAAATAATTTTGTGTGAAGTTTTGTTGATATGATCACTAATTGAAGATTTAAAAATAATTGTGTTATCCCTGATTATTATATATAACATATTTTTATTTGTTATAATGTTTATTTATAATTTTTTTTTTTTTTTTTTTTTTTTGGTCAGAATATGGTAGCAGATTTTTCAGACTTACCGGTCGACTGGCCCCTAACCCCAGTCGACCGGCTCTGTCTGAGAAAAATTTTTGATTTTTTCTGTGCTACCGGTCGACTGCTGGTATAGGGCCAGTCGACCGATTTAGATGCAGGACTCTCTGTTTCTTTTCGGTCGACCGGTCCCTCAATACCAGTCGACCGATAGTCGTATTCTGGCATATATTTGACCTTTTCTTCACAGTTTCTCTCTCTCTCTCACATTTCTCTCACCAGCGACCGCAGGAGCTCTCCTTCCCCAAAATTTCCTTCTTCAAATCCGTTCAAATGATCCTAAAATCCTTCAAAACCCATTTCAATCCTCTCAATTCTAACTCGGATCTTCAATTTCAAGCCGATCCATCCGTCAGATTCTCAGAATTTCTGGATTTCAAGCTAGGGTTTCAGTTTTTCTCAAAGGTAAAAATTTCGAATTTTTCACTTGTTCCTTCTTTCTAGCTTAGATCTATCACTTCCTTTGTCTTCATATTAGGTTGATTGATCATCTAGATCGTGCCATTAACTGCAAAAACCTAAAAATTGGATTTTATCATGCCTCCAAAGAGACATCGTTCTGAGAAGGGAAAGGGCATTGCCCAATCCTCATCTCAAGCCCCTAGGACTGAACCTATGTTCCGTAACGATCTTGCCTCTGATCGTTACACACATTTAGCCCCTAGGAATACTATTTCTGGTAGATATGTGGCTATGCATGATTTTGAACATTTAGATATTCCCCACATACTTCGTGCTAACAATCTTGTAGATTTTCTCTCCATTAGGGAGAAGGTTTACACTTCTTTGGTTCCCTACTTTTATGCCAATTTTGAATTTAGTGGGAACCGGATCATTTCCCGTGTGATGGGTAGGGACATAAACATTTCCCTAGGTCAATTTGCTAGAATTCTTCATCTTTCCACTGATGGAATAGATGTTTACTCTTATGACCTACATGATTTTCCTGAATATCCGGAGGGTGAGTCTTCACTCACCGCATCCACTCTTCTTCACCAGGATGACAATCCCGATCTAGTGAGGAATGAGATTGTGAGTCAGTATACCCTCCAATCTCAGGTCCTTGCTAAGATTGTCTTTCATAACATCGTGCCAAAATCCGGTGAATTTAGCCATGCTCGAGGTCCTGTTCCCTTGATTATCTATTGCCTCCTTAAAGGCATTAAGATAAATTTCCCTCGAGTGATCGCTTCTCACATGAGTGGTGATCAGATTCGTACTGCTGGTAGGAGTCTGCCTTACGGCATGCTCATTACCCATTTGCTTAGGGCTCTAGATTTTGATTTCTCTGGTCAAGCCCCTTCAAAACCCTCTTCAGATTTCAATGCTGCTGCCTTAAAGATGATGGAAGCTCAGTTGCGTCGACACGCAGCTGTGCAACCACCACCTGTTCCTGCAGCTGATCCAGCTCCAGCTCCACCTCCTGTTTTTCCTGCTCCTGAGTTTCAGGGTGCTTCTGCTTCTGAGGTCCGCTCGCAGATCGAGGCACATCAGGCCTGGGTCGGTGAGCAAGTCTCTGCACTTCGTGCAGATATGGCTGCTCGTGATGCTTCTCTTCGGGCAGATTTGGAGGCTCGTGCTGCTATGGATGCTGCTTTTCGGGCGGAGGTCCGAAACGACTTGTCCTATATGGCTGAGTCCATGAGATTTGTGGATGTTCAGTTCCAATCTCTGTTCTCTAAATTGGACATAGTCGTTCCTGATGGGACTCCGGGTGCTCGTCGTCTCCCTGCTGCTGGTCCTCCGTTCCCTCCCAGAGCTCGCGTCTCTGTTCCACCTCCGCGCCCCAGAGTTGATGCCGTGGATACAGAGGAGGTAGTTTCCTCTTCTTCCTCAGATGATGGTGATGACCAGACGATGGCCGAGGGCTCAGATGATGACGAGGAGGAGGATGACGAGGCGACTGAGTGATGCTGATGTGTGACCTCCCCTTTATTGATGATGTCAAAAAGGGGGAGAGACATTTGGAGAGAGATATTTTGTTATGTATTTTGTTATGACTTATTTTGTTGTGTTGGACACCTTTATTTTTGTGTTGTGGACATGTCTTGTGTGGTATGTATTTATGTCATGTTGAGACTCATTTCCTTTATCTATGATATGACATGTGTGGTTGATATTTTCTATGGGCATGGATGTGTGATGTTTATTTTTACATGTGTGATGTTTATTTTTACATGTGTGATGCTTATTTTTATCACTATGCCTGAGTATGACTTTTAAATATGCATATGTTGAGGGGGAGCTTCATTTGAAGACTCCACCCAAAATATCTTGTGATAACTACATATGTTTTGCCATCATCAAAAAGGGGGAGATCCCAAAGGCCATTATCCCGCTTATTTTGATGATAGCAAAACATATTTAGTTATGTATTTAATATTCTTGTTTTTAAAGTATTTCAGGTTCAAGAAACAGATTTTGACAACTCCGCTAAAAGACTCACAAATTTGGAGTTTGCCCAACATTTGCATTCCCAAGCTAAAGCACATAGGAAGCTTCGGAATTTGCGTTGAAGAAAAGTTCAAGAAGAAGATCAAGACTTGCTTAAGAATCCAAGTTTTGTACTTTGTTTATTTTCATTCTAGAATATTTTGTCAAAACTAAATAGTAGAAGTAGAGATATGGGATATCACACACACACATTTTCTAGAGTGGTTTATGGCTTCAAAATAATTTCTATTTCTATTCCAAACTCAGTTTTTAGTTGAACATATCTATTTTGGAAATACGTTTTTAGAGAGACTAGTTTTTGGGAAAAACATTTTCATTGAAAATCAAGTTTTTATCAAAAGAATTTTTACCAAGTATTTTACCTTGATAGTAGTATGACACATGCTCATACTCTATGATTTTTCAAGACCAAAATATTTTATCCAAGACCCAAAACCCAAACCCAAAATTTTCCAGGTTCTGTGAATTCTGATTTTTCAGAAATTCACAGTGACCGGTCGACCGGCACTCGACCGGCACTCGACCGACATGCACATTTGTGCATATGCGTATCAGTCGACCGGGAGTCGACCGATACTCGACCGGCCCCCAACCTGCTGCTCTCTGGAAATGCCAGTCGACCGACCCAGTCGACCGGTGAGCCCCAACGGTCGGATTTTTGACCGTTGGCGGTCGACCGACCCGGTCGACCGGTAGTCTGTCAAAAATTCTGACAGACCCAACAGCTATATTTTCTGACTCTTTGACTTTTGGGATTTGTCTCCAACGAATCTCTTGAGCAGTTTTTGACCCCTATAAATAGGTGGTCACTTCATATGAAATGACTAATGATTTTAGAGCTATCAAGTGAATTTTGACAAGAGTTTCAAAGATTTCCAAAGTTTTCAAAAGAAAAGATTTTTCTCTCCAAAGCCTAAATTTCCATCACCTTTCTTGGAGCCTATTCCTCTACTTCTCTCTAGTTTTGCACCACACAATCCCATACTCTAAGTCTACTATTTGGTTCTAGGATTGTGCTTAGTGAGCTATTTGTAAAAGTGATCAAGTGTGATCACTTCCATTGTAATTGAGTGAAGTTGTAGAGGCATCGGCCTCAAGGCGAGCTAGTGTGCTCAAGGTGGTGAAGTGTCATCACGGGAGACGGACAAGTGTTGTCCTTGTATTGTTGATCCGGTGGGATCCTCAATAGTGGAAATCCTTCAAGTGTGAAGGCGGGGACGTAGAGCGTGGCTCGAACCTCGGAAACATATCGGCGTGTTTGCGTTTGCTCAAATTTCTCTAACTCTATCTCTTTTATTACTTGCAATTTTTCATTGTCCTTTACTTGCAAGAAATATTGTATTGTGCTAATTGTTTAGAGTTAAATTTTTAAATTCCGCATAATTGCCATTATCATATAGCCATCACCTATTCACCCCCCCTCTAGGTGATTTCAATTTATACCTCCATCAGAAAATTAGCCGTTAGGCTGAGCTGGCAGCCTGACAGGCTAACGGTCGACCGGCCCGGTCGACCGCCAATGGTCAGAAATGTGACCGTTGGGCAAACACGGTCGACCGGCACGGTTGACCCAAACAAACAGAGAGCTCTGCTCTCAGCCCGGTCGACCCTGACGGTCGACCGTCCCTGTGTCTGCCAAACGTGCACAATCTGTGCACGTCGGTCGACCGGCCCGGTCGACCGACTTCATCCCAAGTCGACTAGATCAGTTGACTAGTCGACTGGTTGAAGCCTGGAACAGAAATCTGGGTCAGAAAAACAGTTTAAAAATATTTCTAAAAATCTTTTAAGTCTTGTAAAAATACCCAAAAATAGTTTTATCATTTTGCATTGATATATAAACATGTGATAAAAAGTTTAGCTCAAATATCAATCAATATGAACTATTTTTGTGTCTTATCATTTTTACCAAAAATCAAAACATGTATTTTTATCAAACTTAGATTTTTCCAAAACATGAATAGGATTGTCAAATAAGTTTGTATTAGTCATGTAAGCATGTATGTATAGAAACAACTATACATATATCAATTAAACTTGTTTTGATCTACTATTCATGAAAACCAAAAATCAAACATAAAACGTGTGTGTTGTGCACTTGAGCATATCAACTATACTAAGCTTTACAAATGGATCTAAAACACACTATCTAAACACTAGAATACCTAAGTCTTCTTGACGATCTTCATCTTCAAGATGACTCGATCCCAAACGTGATCCACCGAGTGCAAAGGTATGATCTTTAAGCTTTGGCACCGGAATCACCATAAAAAGCTTCTAAACTCCTTGTTGAAGCTAATCACCAACTAATATCTTGGTTAATGATCTGAAACTTAAACAACACAAGATTTTTAGTAAACAAAACTACATGAGTTAATCATCATCAAAACTAGGGTGGAAGGCCTTTGGGCCAACACTTACAGGTGACGTCCGCTTTCCCGAAGTGGATCATCTCGGATAAGCAACTACCAGCTTCGCCTCGAAGTAGATCATCTCGGATAAGCGACTGCCAACCTCTTCTGGGAACGCACATCAGTTGCCCCAGATTGTTCCTACTGCTTAGGATTTAAAGTTTTAACTGGAAAAGTAAGAGGCAATTTTCTGGTCTCTTTCATCAAGTCACAAGATTGGCGAACATAGCTCACTGTAATGCAAACTGAAACAAGTTAGCAGTTAAACACCAGAGAAGCTGCAAAAGAGCTAAGTCAAATTCTTTGGGGCGAAGCTATTTATATCCGATTCAGTTAAGCATTGGTTTCAGTTAAATAGAGGATAGCCTCGCTTGCACAGTAATGATGGGCTAGCTCAGCATAAGCCAAGTCCTAGCCTCGCCTATATGGCTAAGCCAGACTGATCTAGAGGGACGCAGTCTTGACCCCACCTATATGACAAGACTGGCTCAACTTTAAAGAGACTAAGTCCCAATTCTTGCCTATGTGGCGGACTTAACACACATGCAATGATCTTTCTTTGATCAAGTCAAGATGATAGCTTGGCCGGGAGGTTGGGCTGAAACCCTTCTCTGCAGATCAGTCAATTGCAAAATGAAGAACAAGGGAAATCAATCCCTGAGGCAGCCGTTAAAGCTAAGTTTATTGGTAAAGTCTCTGGATGATCGAGACTTACCGGTCCTTGGCCGGGTAATAACCAGAGTGGGCATCCCCACTAGTTCAGAGATCTGAGTATCTCTCTCCAATAACCAAGAGAAGAGAAAAGCAGACCACTTCTCTTCAGAGGACCTCAGGTGTCCTATTTATAGGCCTCACGGCCTGAGCGCTGCCACTTCAAGCATGAAAGCGCGAGCACGTTTAAGGTATTTATTGAGCCTTGAAAAAGGGAACGGTTTCCCTTGGAACTGTGCGAGGAGGGGATATTCTCCCTCGAAAACGCACAAGGAAATGATCTCCCTCGATTAATGCAAGAGAAGTCATCTCATGACTGGCCCAAAGCAGTTGGCCTCGAGAAAGGGAAGATGTTCCGGAGCGAACTTATTTCAGATGCAGAGCCACCCAGACGCGAAGCTACTCAGAGTCGCGAATCTATATGATTCTTCGGCGATTCTATCCCAAGCAGGATTAAAAGCGAAGCTGAACTCAACCAGCATGGTGACGTTCGTACTTCACATACCACCGATCAAAGCAATTCAAAGTATTTCGAAGTCTGAGCCATTGCACTTTCGAAAACATTGAAGGTCGTCTTGTTGACACTCTAAAAAAGACAAGATTCTGACTGGCCTGAACAATGTCTAAACTTGTTGACATTTACAAAAGACAAGCGATAGACAAGCTGACGACCAGTTCTGTACTTGTTGACATTTACAAAAGACAAGTGACAGATAAGCTGACGACCAGTTTTCACCAATCTCCGAGGGACAAGGAAGCAACTTGGACTCTACTACAAACAGTGAGCCCGGATTGTCTCTAAACAGACCTCAGCAGGTCTAAGATGCTAGCACTTAGCATTACATGAGCCCAAAGGGATAGCCTCGCCTGAGAGGCTAAGGTCATCTAACTTCGCCTTGAAGCCATTCGCAGCTCCGTCAGGAAGCTAACCTATAGCTTCGCCTGAAGTGCTCAGTTAACTCCGCAGAGAGTTAGCTTCGCTTGAAGCAGAAGAATGTTCGGTAGCTTCGCCACAGACGTTATCTAGCTCCGCTGAAGAGCTGTCTTCTGACTTCGCCAAATGTTTCTTCCAGCTCCGCTATGAGCTCGATGCGGGCAGCGCTGCTGCAGGTCTGCTATGGTCAACCTTTGATCAATTAAATCTCCAGATGAGATCAAATCTAATCAAGATCAAATCTGAGATCAAACTTGGCAGTTGATTGCCATAATCTCTTGACTCTCCTAAAACGAGTAAGAGGATCAGGGAAAATCTTCTAATTATATAGAAAGGATCAAAACAGATCAAGAGGATCAACCGACCTGCTACTTCTAGCTTTGCAGAAGCTGATCCTAGCCTCGCAGCAAGGCTACTTTTCAGATTTAAACAGATTTGATTCAATCTGTTTTCAGATTTTCAAGGGATAACTATACCCCTGCTCTCCCTATAAATAGCCCACCAGGGGCACAAGGAGAGAAGACATGCGACAGACGCACAAGAGAGAGGACTCCACAGGCAGAGACTTCTTCACGACGCACCACGCGCACAAGAATTCAGAGACTTTTAGAGAGCTGCTTCTCTAATCAGGGTGCTGATACCCTAATACCTTCCTTCCTCCCAAGGAATCTCCGGAACCAGGCGAGAAGGAATTCCTAAGTGAAGGCGGTTTTGAGAAGAAACAAGAGGGTTCTACCAACCTTCTGCTCTCTGATTCCCTGAACCAGGCGAGAAGGGAATCTCATCGCTCGCATCGTCAAAGGGATAAAGTGGTCGCGCGCTGACCAGACTCCTATCGGCACACTTCTCCAGAATCTCTGAGGAGATCTACTTATAATCTTTTTAAGAATACTTATAATTTAGCTCCTCAACTCTTTTTTTTGTAAGTTTTCCCCCTTTGCAAATCAATGAAAAACATTAAGAAACTGTTATTTATTGGAAACTAACTTCAAAGTTCAGAGACATTTGATGCTTTTGTAGTAGTAGATTTAACCTCTTCAAAAACACAACCACTATTTCAATTGTAAATTTTTGAAACAAGTTTCTATTTGAAAAATTGATTCTCTTTCAAGTGCTTAAATTCTAAGAAAAATTATTCATTGTTGCGGTAGACTAATCAAAATGATAAAATTCTGTATGCTTTCAGGTATGACAGTTTCTCATCAATACAGTCAGATTGTTTAGATTTTGACAATGTAAGTTAGCAATTTAAATCAAAAAAGTTTCAATATGCATGTATGAATTGAAATTATTCCATGTTTTCACAGTCAAAGTATCCATCATCTCCTCCATATTTCTGAAGATTCCATCAGACACCTCTTGTATAATGAACTGAACTTCAATGTTGTTGATTACTGAACTACTGTTGATTGTTGAACTGAAATTGAACTGAACTTCACTACTGTTGACTGTTGAACTGAAATTAAGCATCGAGTGCTGTTAAATTTTATTGTTGAATTTTTGCTACTGAGTGCTGTTGAACTATACTTAATTTTGACCTGAACTTTGTTGTTGAGTGTTGTTGAACTGAACTTTGACATGAAAATGGCAATGAACTTAGTCAATAAACTTATCTGAAAAATAACATTAATTTCTAAATTTTATTTGAACTGAAATTGAGTAAACTGAGTAAATTAGTTTTTCTCTAAAATGACATTCATTTCTGAATTTTATTTGAACTAAAATTGAGTCAATTGAGAAAATTAGTTGATACTTGAATTGATACTATTACTAATGCTAAGTATGTTTCATTGTTAATGTGTTTATTATATTTTTTAATAAATAGGACTATAGGAGGATGTCTTCTTCCGAAGCTTCTAACTCGATGCCAATGCCATTGAAGTGTGGTATTGATCCATGCTGGGAAAATGGAGAGAGTGTGTTTGAGAAAAGTACAAATTAAGTTCGGTGTAAATTTTGCAAGCAAGTCTTTAGTGCAGGTATTAGCCTTTTAAAATAACATTTGACAGGAATTAAAAAAAATTGTAAAGAGTTTATATTAGTTCCTGAGGACGTGAAGGAAAAGGTAAGTGAAATTTATCAAAAAATTTCAGGCAAAGAAAGACGCAAAGAATGCTCACATGCAAGATCTATTAGATGATTTGCATGCTGGGAAGGAAGATGAGTATGATGAGACCATGAAAACGGAAGGGAAGCCTACATCTCAAAGCAATTTATTCAAATCGCTAAAGCCCAAGTGTAAAGGACTGATTAGTTTACAGTTATGCATTATTATATCACATTTTCCTGCTGATTTATGAATAAATGTCGGTCTAAAATGTGTTTTGGTCTCTCTTGCAGATAATTAAGACAAGGAGGGCAAAAGGGTAATAAAAGCTTAATTAAACTCATTTTCAGATAATTAAATCCGGATTTCTTGGAGGCCAAGAAAGGGAGCATCTAGAAGATGCATTGAACCTAGACCCTTGCGCACGTCAGACGAATATCCGGGCAAAAATACCCGAATCAGAATATACCAGGAAGGTCCTCGAAGCAACGGGAGGACGCTCGCCAAAACTAGGGACCTAAGTCCCTGGTTTTGCCACGAAAACGCAGCAAATGACGCGTTTCCATGGCAATTTGGTGGGCCCACGCGTCGATTTTCAACGCGTGGCCCCGTCTCGTCTTCTAGAATCTCCTTTTGCCTATAAAAATCCCTGCAGAGGCCTGAAACGCAATCAACTTTGAATTTAGGCTAGGTTTTCTATCTTTTAATGTAGGATAGTGTAGGTGTTCTTCTACTTTTCTTTTGTATTTTCTTTTCTTTTTAGATTTTGTAGTAGGGCAGAGAGATTCAGAGAGAGAAAGAGAGAGATTGATGTAATAGATGGTGACAATTTATGTAAAGGTGTCTCCTTTCTCCTCCATTGTAACCTTCTCATCTTCTACATGATGCTTAGCTAATTTCTCTTCTCATGGCAATCTAACTACTAACCACTAACCATCTAACCGCTAACCAGATAATCCACATGAATCTAATAGCCTTTACAAGGCCTTACTCTTGCAAGAGCCATTGATGGCTCATGATAATGGATTCTAACATTCTAACATTTCTAACACCTAACCCACTAACTTGCTAACTTGCAATGTCTTCTTTATTTCATGCTCACCTCTAACTGATTTTGATGATTTAATAGTAGCTTGCAACTTGTTAAGTGGTATGGATGTATTGTTTGAACATAGAAGAATAATCTTATGGGTCATACTCTATATCATCTCTTGAAGCCAAGGATTAGTGATGGCCAAGGATCATGTGAGGCAACTATCACTCAGAGGTTAGAATGGTTAGTGGAGCAATTAGTAATTAGTAGTCATGAGTTTTCTTTCATAGTTTTCCATATTCTTTTTATCTTATTTTAAAAATCATTTTCAAATCTTTAATCATTTTTTCTATCGTTATTTTTACCATCCTCTTTGTTCGCCTTTGTTTTCATTTTCTTTACCACAAGATTCGTCTTCTTTTCTATTTTGTTTTCCAAATCACTTCTCTTTCGTTTTATATCGCCGTTTCATCGCCCTTCTCCATCTATCACTTTCAGTTTTCCTTTTCTTTTACTTTTGCTCATTCTTTAAACAAAGAAGACTTGTTAACAATCGACGTGAATAAAAATTGTTAATGTTTCTATCTCCTTCCGTCCCTGTGGATTCGACCGTTTGAGCCAATGTTATAACGGAAGTATCGAGGGAACATTAGCACATACACATTTTCATTGATTTCATAAAACACACATTTTCGAGTGCTAGTTCCGCCCCGATCAAATTTTTGGCGCCGTTGCCAGGGATGGGAATGATTTTCATTTCACGTTTTTGTTAACATTTTCTTCTATGTTTTGGTGTATAAGGCAATTTTTACAGATTCTTTGCATTGCAGAAGGCCACCCTTGCTTGCCTCTCTCTGCTCTAGAAAGCAGAATGCTTGCTTCTAGAACCTTGCCGCGAAAATCAAAGCAAAGCCGCACAAGCGCGACAATTTTGTGGCAATTGTATTTTATCTTTTGCAGGGACTTTGCAAGTTGCATATATTGTTATATTCTTCTGCTAATTATCTGCTTTGATTGTCTGACACACTGTAATAAACTAAAGAGCTAAAATGCGGTATTTGGACGTTTTTAACACTGTTTAGACATTTGCATTTAGGCACGTGTCAATTCAATTCCAATATACTGTATTTTACTCTGTTATTGTGATTTGGACTAAGGTGTACATATGGCATTGCATATAGCATAGGACAAATACGTGGGTGATTTACTCGCTTTGTGTTATACTCTTGTCTATATTGCATACTTGCACGAATTGGACTTAAGGGCAAAACCCATACAAGATAAGGTGGGGATTTCATCACCCTTCCTTAACCCAAAAACCACCTCCACACTCACACAACCAAGCCCTAATAAAAATTAATAGACGTTAGCCCTTAGGGACATCTCGGACTCATTAAGAGATTGACCGAGGGTGAAACTTGTTTTGAATCTTACTCTTGTGAAATAGGTGTCTAAGGTTGGAGATTAAGAGGTTACGCTTCGAAGATACCGTGGTTTGGCGTAATTAAGGCCCGTTGCTTACGCACGAATACCTCCCACCGTATTTTACCCCTACCTGGCTGATTAGTTTATGGTCAGATTCATACAACAACCTCCCCCGGGTAATCGACCAGTTAGAAGTCGTCTAGGTCTAGGTCAACCTTAATGTAGGCTTGGTTTTGATTTTTTTTCTTTTCTTTTTATTTGTTGTTTGCTTTTTCTTTTTTGTTTGTGATTATTTGTGAAATAGAATTTAACAATAACAATTCTTTCAATCCTAATATGAATCCATATTTTACACCGACCCCATTTGTTTCAGATAATTCCAACCTGACTTTTTAAAATATGAACCAACCAAATACACCAGGTTGAACTTATCCGAATCAATACAACCCATACCCCCAGTCTTATAACCATAATTTTTAAAATAATTTCTACTCTTCACAGAGTCAATGGGGATTCACCTCCCCCGAGTCAAATTTTCAACTATTATCCACAATCTTCGCAATATCTGTAACGCCCCGATCGGAGGGTACGGAGACGTTACTGCGACGTATATACGCAGGTCAGAAATACCCTCACATATATACGCTAAGCATCAGTACAGGCAAGAATCAGAGTACGGAAGCAAGTGGTGCATTATACATTCCAACACATGAGTACAATTACAAAGTTATCACCAGAGGTGATAAATATTACAATAATATTACATCACCTGATAGGCGCAAATGCGAGAATATAAAGAGATGTACATATATGAACAGTACAAAAGGGCGCTCACGAGATAACTGGAGAAGCCGCGAGCCAACAAGGGGGAGCAAGGATGGGACTGGAGCTACAGTTGATCTGTCTGCTCCACTGAAGTAAGCTTGGTCCTCAGCAAGAAGAATCCTCTAGCTCCAAGCTCCAGGACCTGGACATGAGGATCCAGAGGAGTCAGAACTCCCCCAGCGAGTGGTGATGTGAATGCCAGATGGCGGGCAAAGATAAGTACAAGTAACTGTGGAATAGAATATAAGAGGAAAGACAGGACATGAACAAGTATAATATAATAATCATAAAACCGGAAATCCGAAGTAAAACCAGATGAAAATAATTGTGGTGATCACGCAACGGTCATAACAGGAGTACATAACAGGCATAACAGGAGTTCATAACAGGCATAACGGGAGTTCATAACAGGCATAACAGGATACGGAGTTGGCATCTTTTATTATTATTCGTCTGACCCATATATCTAGGTATGTGTCCTGGTGTACATCCCAACACACATACATCCATATATAAGCAAGCCGAGGTTGTTAATGGAAGCTGATGAAGAATTGATAGCTCCTCTTATAGTAGTTCCCGACCGCCCGGGACACAGCCATATGGGGGCCTTAATCCCCCTAACACGCATCTTCTGAGGGCCTTAACTCCCCCTAACATGCATCTTCTGAGGGCCTTAAATCCCCCTAACACGAATCGTCAGTTCTGGTATTCCACTACTATAAGCAAGGCATCATACCGGCATCCATCACTTCCTCCCATTCCCCGTGCAAGTTGTCCTCTTTATGGCTTGTTAACAATATTATCAGATTACGGGAATGAGTAGGATCATAACTTGTCATAACATGAATCATAACGGGAATCATAACAGGAATCATAACAGGCAAGAGATCAGGTACTACATTCCCGTAAGGTGATAATCAAGAGTAGAGAGTTATTCATAACAGGTATCAGGTTTTATCAAGCCAATGACAAGTGTTCATGACAGGAGGGTGATCCTACAGATTCAAGAGGTGGCCCCCACAGATTCAAGAGGTGGCCCCCACCATGTGTGTGGTGTGGCACTTTGTTCCATGTGGCACTTTGCTCTGAGGGGATGGATTCTAGAGGTGGCCCCCACAGATTCAAGAGGTGGCCCCCACCACGAGTGTGATGTGGCACTTTGTTCCGTGTGGCACTTGTTCCATTCAGGATTTGACGGGAACAGGTGGTACAACATGAGTCAGTGTCAAGTAGTAGTATGTCAGGTGTCAGGTGATAACATATCAGACAGGTATATGTCAGCTTGTATCTGGCGATGGTAGAGTGATAGTTGAGTAACATCAAGTGGAGCTGAGCAACTGAGTAATAGTTGGGTAACATCAAGTGGAGTTGAGCAGTTGAAGGCACATGATCAATACAAAATCCATGGAAGGGTTTATTTCTAATAAAGGGATCAAACACAGTAGTCAGCCAATTCTAGTCGACTAGGGACAATAAGTAGTCGACTAGAGAAGGAGTTAGTCGACTATAGAGGAGGACCAAGTCGACTAATAAGGCCGCGTCTCATAGGGTCGCGTCTTCAAGAAAAAAGTTAGTCGACTAGGAGTAAAGGGGTTAGTCGACTATAAGGTCGCGTCTCGTAGAGCCGCGTCTTCAAGAAAAAGTTAGTCGACTAGGAAAAAGGGGTTAGTCGACTATAAGGTTGCGTCTCAGAAAAGAGGTTGCGTTTCAATGAGTTAGTCGACTGGGATAAGGGGTAGTCGACTAATAAAGTGTTCAAGTCGACTAATGACTGGGTCAAGTCGACTAACAGAGTGCAAACAGAGAGCAGAACCTGACTTTTGAGGGTTTGTGTTTGTTGATTATTTTGCATGATATAAAATTTCAAGTATGAGAATAAGTTGTCCAAGTCTTTGGCGAGGAAAACCACTCGCCTAAAAATGTTACTTTGAAGCCTTGTGCATCCGGAATAATCGTTGTCGTCCATTATCACCAAAACGATTACCGGAATAATCGCGAACGATTACCGGAATAATCTACGGCAATATTGTCGACGAAGAAGAGCACGGCCCCAATCCGAAAGGAGTGGCCGGCCTTCACAAGGGAAGGAGGTTGATGGTGCAAGTATAGTTCAAATTGAAAGATTGGAGTTTGAAAACAAGGCTTCGGAGAACGAAGCTATGGCTCGTCGGAAAGAGCACGACGAGGAGATGAAGACGGCGCGGTCGTTGGTGGCTAAGATGGAGTATGAGGTGGTGGAGATGGTGTAATACCCTGTTCCCGGAATACGTACTTAGTTGCGTATTCAGATTTCGATCGTATTTTCTCGATTGTTTCCTGTATTTAGTCTGTATTATGAATTCCTGGTGTGATTGTTTTATCTTGTATTTGGATTCGTGGACTCGGAGTCAGCCCTAGTCTGAGCCGAGGGCCCGATCATAGTGTATTCTTCGATTTGGTATTTATGACATGTAGAATTGACCGATTTCAGTTTTAAATGTTATTTTCCAATATATTGGACTTTCTGTGATTTTCTGGATTTTTCTCGGATTTAATTGAATTTCTTCAAAACCGGTGTCGGCCAGTGCCGCTGACCGATTCTCGGATTTTTATTTCTCAAACTGTTTAGAATTTCATGATAGTCCTTTAGACTTTATTGTTTAGAATCATATTTCTTACTTATATACTTTTTCTAAAGATTTTACGAATTTATGGATTTTCCGCCGGAGTCGGTAGGAGACTGATTCCAGTATTTTTAGTTCCCAAACAGTTTAGAATTTCATGATGGTTCTTTAGACTTTCTTTCTTGGAATCATATTTTCTGACTACATTCTTTTTCTGAGAATTTTATGATTTTATGGAAATTCTTTCGGAGTCGGTAAATCTCAGATTCCGGGATTTTTAACTTTAAAACTATACAGTATTTCTTCGAACGGATTTCACTATTGGTCTTTTTATATTATTCTTGATTTTTGGTTAAATTTTCAGATCATTCAGAGATACTTGAATTTCGGGCATTTTTCCAATATTTACATAATCCTTATTTCCACCTAGATTGCCACCTCATTTCCCACTCACCAACTCACCTAACCCCACTCACACTCCCTCTCACCACAGCCGGCCATGTGTCCAGAGAGGGGACACCTCACCCCCACACAATTGCAAGAAAGCCCTCCACTTCCACCAAAATCCCACTCCCTTTATATAAATCCCAAACTATAAATTCATTGCATTTACAAATTTCCCCTTTTTCCCATTTCTTCACCAAAGAACTCCTCCAAAAATCCCCTCTCATCTCCTCCACCAAACCCTAATCTCTTCACCACCAACCTCAAGGACTTCAAGAACCCATCTAGAGCTTCATCACAAGGACACCACCTTCAACCATCAACCTCCAAGGCAACACCAAGCTCCAACCTCTTCAAATCAAGCTTCTACAACTCATGGATTGAAGCCACCACCTTCTCCTTGGATCAAGCTCCAATTGAACCCCCCTTCTAGTGAGTACCTTACTCACCAAGACCTAGTTAGCTTCCTAATTACTTGTAATGAAAGTCCTTGTAGTCATGTAACCTAAAAATCCCACCTTTAGTTCATCAAGAACTCAAATCAAATCTTTTCATGTGAATTTCTCTAATTACCTAGGCTAACCTATCTTTAGTGTACTTGTGTTGTTAGATCAGGTCCCCTAAAGTGATAAAAATCCTACCTTTGGGACATTAGAACAAATCCCCCAAAAATCCTATTTTTAGGTCATTAACACACAAATCTAACTCTTCCATGTGAACATATTAATCACCAGGGCTATTTTCTGTTTTAGTATACTTGTAGTAGTAGATCAGGTCCTATAATGCCATAAAAACCCCACTTTTAACTGTTAGAATCAATCCATGTAGAATTCTGATTTTTCTGCTCTAATAATACAATCTGTTAATGTCTGTCCAAAACTGAAACCAGAATCTTGGGGTTTCTTTCGTAAGGATATTCAATAAGGAATAGGTCATGTAATATACCGTTAGAAAGCTAATCGAGTCTACTTTCCAACGGTTCATACCATGTCATCATCGGATACCTGTAGCTTAAGCTATGACTGGAACATTGAAGGTTGGTCAAAACTGTCCTGCTGCAGAATTCAGCACAGCTGATAGGTTTTTGAATTTCTGGAGCAGTTTGGTTAATCAAAACCTATCATGTAATAGGTCATTGGAAAGGTAGTGGAGTCTAGTTTCTAATAAATCTTTCCTCGTTCTATTCCTATACGTAGAATGAAAGTTATCATAAAAACTCCGTTGGTTACACCACTTACACTCCATAAATTGTTATCATGTATCCCCATGTTAGGACTTGTTGATTGATGCATATGTGCTGTTTTAGTCTTGTCTCATGCTTCATACTTGTATTGTATAATATGTTTCACGATGAATCTTATGTTTGGGTCATGTGATTGAACCTTGTACATAATAACCTATTACTTGTAGTACGTTACCCTAGTTACCTCATCTTATCAAGTCATGTATGACCATTGTAATTGCCTATTTCATTTCCATGCTTGTACATTGCCGTGATATTATTGCTTTCCTATTTTATAACATGCGTGGCAGACCCTTCGAGGTCGTTGAACCCTAAGTCGTATCTATGTTCCCACTGGCATACCACCCCCTTGTTAGACCATACTGTTATGCCATGATTGACCCGGCCCTTGATACATTTAGTGTCATGTTTTATTGCTTGCTATACATCACCACCTTGTCATGCTATCACCTAAACCAAGCATGATGTACTTGACTTGTGATTGTCATCTTTACGGGAACCTTGACTTGTTATACGGTATCATGATCAGTGACCTGTATTCCTGCTTTATATGCAGTGACCTGTATTCCTGCTTTATATGCAGTGACCTGTATTCCTGCTTATTACGCAGTGACCTGACTATATATACTTATGTACTCCTGATTCCTGATCATGACCTATTCCTGTCATTCCCGTAAACTGATAATCCGTAATAAACTACAACTTGTATTGGGGTATGGGAGGAAGTGATGGATGCCGGAATGATATCTTGCTTATAGCCTGGGAATATGTTACTTGATTACTTCTACGTACCTCTATAAGTGTAGATGATATCTTGCTTATAGCCTGGGAATATGTTACATGATTACTGCTACGTACCTCTATAAGAAGAGATATCAGTTTCTCCATCCACTTCCGATAACAAACCTCGAATGGCTTATATATGGATGTATGTGAGTTGGGATCGATACCGAGACACATACCTAGATATATGGGTTAGACGAGTAATAATAATAAGTGTTCATTATATGCACGAGGATTACGATGATATGAGATAAAGGTATATATATGAGGGTTTCCTTGTTTGGATTATTCCTTCGACGTACTAGTCTCATAGAGTCGTAATCTGAAACCATATATTCAGATTGTTCACCATGATTATTGTTATGATCACTGTTAGAGATATTGTCATGATTCTTGATATACCATGCATGTTCCAGTTATGTTCCCGGCTTGTGACATTTATTGCTATTTCCATGATTCCAGTGATGATTCCGGTTTTAACTATTGCTTATTCCTGTTTTGGGTTTATGGTTGTGCCTATCATGTATTCCCGTTAGGATTATCATATGGTTTGCAACTCTGATTCTATATGCTTGGGATTGCGGTGGTATGAGACAAGGGTATATTTATGAGGGTTTCCTTGTTTGGATTATTCCTTCGACGTACTAGTCTCATAGGACCGTAACTTAAGCATATACAATCACTTTAGCTCGTAGTTAGCATTACCTTGGATTTCCCGTTTCATGATTATTATATTATACCGTTATTATATTCTATACTCGTGTTTTGACCCTTCTCATGTCTCTTAGCCACTTGGCTTGCAGTTCATTTATTATTATATGTCTTGACCCTTGGATTTGCACATTCAGGTTCTGTAGCTAGATCAGAGTGGAGTTGTCCACCGTAGCTCGAGCTCTTCTTGCGAGCGGGCATCCTAGCTTCAGCTCCTTGTGCCTGACTTCTCTTGACTCACGAGATCTCCATCCTACTCGTGAGCTCTTTTGTACTCTTGATGTATATTTTACTTTTGGACTGAGTTGTGATAAAAGACATATGTGTTATGTAATGTTTATCATATACTGTGATGACTTTGTACTGTATCTTTCGTGTTGGCATATGTATGTTTGCCACGTTTCGTGTGCACTCTGATTTCTTGTTGTGCTTTTATGCTTAGCGTATATACGTGGGGGCACTTTCTGACCTTCGTATATGCGTCGCAGTGACGTCCCCGTATCTGTGAAATCGGGGCGTTACAGGTTGGTATCAGAGCCTAGGCTCTTACCTCCATAGTACAACAAGTAGCAAATTCTAGTAATTTGCGGATGCCAACATCAATGTACAAAGTTATCTAGTCCTTCTTGATTTGTCTAATTATTCTTGATTCCTTCCATCATATCCTGAAGTCCTTCTATTTCCTTTTCCACTTCCTCCCAGTCTATCTATTCCTAGCATCGATGGAGAGGAGATCGGGTCGTAGCCACTCCGGATCAGCATCGAATGGAGCAGCAGGGGAGAATATGGATGTATTGAGGGTTATCCAGACCATGATGGAGAATCAGCAGCAGCTGATGGATAACCAGCAGCAGCAGATGGAGAATCAACGGCAGCAGACCGAGCTTCTCCGGCAAGAGATAGCAGCACCTAAGGAACGGAGGCCGGGGAACATATCAGACTTCAGGAGGCTACAGCCAGCTACATTCACGGGTGGAGAGAAACCTTTGGATGCTGAGCAATGGCTGACGGACACATCGGACTTGTTGAATGCAGCCAGGGTTCCACAGGAGAACCAAGTGGAAGTTGCCAAGATTCAGCTAAAGGACATAGCCAGGACTTGGTGGCTAGCAGAGGAGGCCAGACTGGAGAAGCCTGTCACTTGGGACACCTTCTCCAAGAGCTTTTACAACAGATTCTTCCCTGTCACAGCTCAGAAGGACATGGAAGAGCAATTCATCAGACTTCGGCAGGGGAGCAAGTCCGTGGATGAGTACGCCGCGGAATTCCTCAGATTGAGCCGCTTTGCCCCGTACATGGTGACGGATGAAGAGAAGCGGGCAAGCAGATTTCAGCAGGGCCTGCAGATGGACCTACAGGTATTCCTGGTGCCCCAGCAGCTGAAGTCATATGCAGAGGTTCTCACCATCGCCCGGGAAGTAGAGCGTGTACTGGAGAAGAAGAAGGAGAATCAGATGAGGAGCCAGGCCAAGAAGAGGCCTCTTGAGTTGATGGATGAGGAGGATGCAGATAGGGCAGCCCAGGGCCCGAGGATTAAGAGACCATTCCAACCTCCCTTGTCTCAGATTGTGTGTAATTATTGCCACAGGCCCGGGCACTATAAGAGAGATTGTCGAGTAGCCCTGAGATTATGTATGGCGTGTGGGTCAGGGAGTCATATGCTAAGAGGATGCCCACACAGAAAGTTTATACCTGTGGCTCCAATCAGATCAGTACATCCAGCCCCAGCACTTCCAGCACCGCCACTGAGGAGATACCCTGAGCCCGTTGACCGGAGAGTTCCACTACCACCCCAACGGTATGATCATCAGCAGAGAGGGATGAGAGCCAGAACAGATCAGGGCATAGGCCAAGTTCACAGCATGGCAGCAGAGGCTTCAGGTGTTGCAGCAGAGTGGGAAGACCAGCATCCGGAGCAGGAGCCTTAGGATTTCATGGTAACCACTCCCCCATTCCTTGTATTTGAGTTGGTTATCTTCTTTAGTATTATTTCCATTGTCATTCTATCATTGTTAATTCTAGTCCTTCTTGTATTTACCTCCTTCCCTGTTTTGGTTTTATGATGCTTTATTCGTGCCTTCGTCCCCTTTTGGGTCCAATTTACCCCTTATGAAATTGCGAGGACGCAATTTTTTTGTAAGGTGGGTAGATTGTAATACCCTGTTCCCGGAATACGTACTTAGTTGCGTATTCAGATTTCGATCGTATTTTCTCGATTGTTTCCTGTATTTAGTCTGTATTATGAATTCCTGGTGTGATTGTTTTATCTTGTATTTGGATTCGTGGACTCGGAGTCAGCCCTAGTCTGAGCCGAGGGCCCGATCATAGTGTATTCTTCGATTTGGTATTTATGACATGTAGAATTGACCGATTTCAGTTTTAAATGTTATTTTCCAATATATTGGACTTTCTGTGATTTTCTGGATTTTTCTCGGATTTAATTGAATTTCTTCAAAACCGGTGTCGGCCAGTGCCGCTGACCGATTCTCGGATTTTTATTTCTCAAACTGTTTAGAATTTCATGATAGTCCTTTAGACTTTATTGTTTAGAATCATATTTCTTACTTATATACTTTTTCTAAAGATTTTACGAATTTATGGATTTTCCGCCGGAGTCGGTAGGAGACTGATTCCAGTATTTTTAGTTCCCAAACAGTTTAGAATTTCATGATGGTTCTTTAGACTTTCTTTCTTGGAATCATATTTTCTGACTACATTCTTTTTCTGAGAATTTTATGATTTTATGGAAATTCTTTCGGAGTCGGTAAATCTCAGATTCCGGGATTTTTAACTTTAAAACTATACAGTATTTCTTCGAACGGATTTCACTATTGGTCTTTTTATATTATTCTTGATTTTTGGTTAAATTTTCAGATCATTCAGAGATACTTGAATTTCGGGCATTTTTCCAATATTTACATAATCCTTATTTCCACCTAGATTGCCACCTCATTTCCCACTCACCAACTCACCTAACCCCACTCACACTCCCTCTCACCACAGCCGGCCATGTGTCCAGAGAGGGGACACCTCACCCCCACACAATTGCAAGAAAGCCCTCCACTTCCACCAAAATCCCACTCCCTTTATATAAATCCCAAACTATAAATTCATTGCATTTACAAATTTCCCCTTTTTCCATTTCTTCACCAAAAGAACTCCTCCAAAAATCCCCTCTCATCTCCTCCACCAAACCCTAATCTCTTCACCACCAACCTCAAGGACTTCAAGAACCCATCTAGAGCTTCATCACAAGGACACCACCTTCAACCATCAACCTCCAAGGCAACACCAAGCTCCAACCTCTTCAAATCAAGCTTCTACAACTCATGGATTGAAGCCACCACCTTCTCCTTGGATCAAGCTCCAATTGAACCCCCCTTCTAGTGAGTACCTTACTCACCAAGACCTAGTTAGCTTCCTAATTACTTGTAATGAAAGTCCTTGTAGTCATGTAACCTAAAAATCCCACCTTTAGTTCATCAAGAACTCAAATCAAATCTTTTCATGTGAATTTCTCTAATTACCTAGGCTAACCTATCTTTAGTGTACTTGTGTTGTTAGATCAGGTCCCCTAAAGTGATAAAAATCCTACCTTTGGGACATTAGAACAAATCCCCCAAAAATCCTATTTTTAGGTCATTAACACACAAATCTAACTCTTCCATGTGAACATATTAATCACCAGGGCTATTTTCTGTTTTAGTATACTTGTAGTAGTAGATCAGGTCCTATAATGCCATAAAAACCCCACTTTTAACTGTTAGAATCAATCCATGTAGAATTCTGATTTTTCTGCTCTAATAATACAATCTGTTAATGTCTGTCCAAAACTGAAACCAGAATCTTGGGGTTTCTTTCGTAAGGATATTCAATAAGGAATAGGTCATGTAATATACCGTTAGAAAGCTAATCGAGTCTACTTTCCAACGGTTCATACCATGTCATCATCGGATACCTGTAGCTTAAGCTATGACTGGAACATTGAAGGTTGGTCAAAACTGTCCTGCTGCAGAATTCAGCACAGCTGATAGGTTTTTGAATTTCTGGAGCAGTTTGGTTAATCAAAACCTATCATGTAATAGGTCATTGGAAAGGTAGTGGAGTCTAGTTTCTAATAAATCTTTCCTCGTTCTATTCCTATACGTAGAATGAAAGTTATCATAAAAACTCCGTTGGTTACACCACTTACACTCCATAAATTGTTATCATGTATCCCCATGTTAGGACTTGTTGATTGATGCATATGTGCTGTTTTAGTCTTGTCTCATGCTTCATACTTGTATTGTATAATATGTTTCACGATGAATCTTATGTTTGGGTCATGTGATTGAACCTTGTACATAATAACCTATTACTTGTAGTACGTTACCCTAGTTACCTCATCTTATCAAGTCATGTATGACCATTGTAATTGCCTATTTCATTTCCATGCTTGTACATTGCCGTGATATTATTGCTTTCCTATTTTATAACATGCGTGGCAGACCCTTCGAGGTCGTTGAACCCTAAGTCGTATCTATGTTCCCACTGGCATACCACCCCCTTGTTAGACCATACTGTTATGCCATGATTGACCCGGCCCTTGATACATTTAGTGTCATGTTTTATTGCTTGCTATACATCACCACCTTGTCATGCTATCACCTAAACCAAGCATGATGTACTTGACTTGTGATTGTCATCTTTACGGGAACCTTGACTTGTTATACGGTATCATGATCAGTGACCTGTATTCCTGCTTTATATGCAGTGACCTGTATTCCTGCTTTATATGCAGTGACCTGTATTCCTGCTTATTACGCAGTGACCTGACTATATATACTTATGTACTCCTGATTCCTGATCATGACCTATTCCTGTCATTCCCGTAAACTGATAATCCGTAATAAACTACAACTTGTATTGGGGTATGGGAGGAAGTGATGGATGCCGGAATGATATCTTGCTTATAGCCTGGGAATATGTTACTTGATTACTTCTACGTACCTCTATAAGTGTAGATGATATCTTGCTTATAGCCTGGGAATATGTTACATGATTACTGCTACGTACCTCTATAAGAAGAGATATCAGTTTCTCCATCCACTTCCGATAACAAACCTCGAATGGCTTATATATGGATGTATGTGAGTTGGGATCGATACCGAGACACATACCTAGATATATGGGTTAGACGAGTAATAATAATAAGTGTTCATTATATGCACGAGGATTACGATGATATGAGATAAAGGTATATATATGAGGGTTTCCTTGTTTGGATTATTCCTTCGACGTACTAGTCTCATAGAGTCGTAATCTGAAACCATATATTCAGATTGTTCACCATGATTATTGTTATGATCACTGTTAGAGATATTGTCATGATTCTTGATATACCATGCATGTTCCAGTTATGTTCCCGGCTTGTGACATTTATTGCTATTTCCATGATTCCAGTGATGATTCCGGTTTTAACTATTGCTTATTCCTGTTTTGGGTTTATGGTTGTGCCTATCATGTATTCCCGTTAGGATTATCATATGGTTTGCAACTCTGATTCTATATGCTTGGGATTGCGGTGGTATGAGACAAGGGTATATTTATGAGGGTTTCCTTGTTTGGATTATTCCTTCGACGTACTAGTCTCATAGGACCGTAACTTAAGCATATACAATCACTTTAGCTCGTAGTTAGCATTACCTTGGATTTCCCGTTTCATGATTATTATATTATACCGTTATTATATTCTATACTCGTGTTTTGACCCTTCTCATGTCTCTTAGCCACTTGGCTTGCAGTTCATTTATTATTATATGTCTTGACCCTTGGATTTGCACATTCAGGTTCTGTAGCTAGATCAGAGTGGAGTTGTCCACCGTAGCTCGAGCTCTTCTTGCGAGCGGGCATCCTAGCTTCAGCTCCTTGTGCCTGACTTCTCTTGACTCACGAGATCTCCATCCTACTCGTGAGCTCTTTTGTACTCTTGATGTATATTTTACTTTTGGACTGAGTTGTGATAAAAGACATATGTGTTATGTAATGTTTATCATATACTGTGATGACTTTGTACTGTATCTTTCGTGTTGGCATATGTATGTTTGCCACGTTTCGTGTGCACTCTGATTTCTTGTTGTGCTTTTATGCTTAGCGTATATACGTGGGGGCACTTTCTGACCTTCGTATATGCGTCGCAGTGACGTCCCCGTATCTGTGAAATCGGGGCGTTACAGATGGTGATGAAGCTATGGAGGTTAATGGGTCATTTGGGTGGAAAAGAAGAGGAAGAAGATGATGGTGGAGGTGGTGTTGTGGTTGAAATGGAGGAGGAGATGGAGGAGAATGAGGTGGTGGTGATGGTGGTGGAGAAGGTGGTGGTGAGAATGGGTTGTTTGGTGTTTTATGGTGAAAAAGAGGAGGAAGAAGATGTTATGGAGGTGGTGTTGTTGTTGGAAATGGAGGAGGAGATGGAGGGGAGAATGGTGGAGGATTTTGTGGTGAGAATGAAGGAAAAATGGTGGAGGAATGGGTGGCCAAAGGAGAGAGAAGGAGGCTCTTTTGGGCTGCTGTTGGCCTCTCTGTTGGCAGCAAAAAGAAGAAGAAGAAGAGAAATGAAGAGAGAGAAGGAGTGGGGGTATTTATAAAGGGTGGGAAAACATTATAATAATGTTGCCATTGCTTATCAAAGCAAAAGAGAACGCACCAATTAAGTTGCGTCTCAACAAGGCAATGGTTGCGTCCAGGCCAAAAGAACTGGACGCAGGGATGAAAGCCGCATCCAGGAGGAAATGCAAAAGGCTGCGTTTTAACAAAAGGACAAAAGTCATAATGACTTGATTGGAATTGATTAGCAGTGCATTAAAATGCAGCATGAGGAGGCATGAAGAGGATCTCCGCATTAAATGCAGAATCCCAGGTAGGTGAAACTCGCGTTTGAGGAAGGAGGGAGAAAATGGGAAAAAGAGAAAAGTGAAATATTTGGATAAATTCTCGGTATCTGGGAAAAAACCGAAAACTCCGGAAAGGTCCAAAAATAACATAGCTTGAAAAGTTCCCCAAAAATTCTCAAAAATAACAAATATTATAAAAAGATTTTTGGTGAAATTGGTTTAGAAATTCAATCTCATTTTCAAAATAAAAATCATAAAGTCAACCGTTAACATCGGTCTACACCGGGTTGGCCGGATTTTGATAAAATCGGTAAATTCTCAGAAAAAGTATTTAGATAGAAAATATGATTTTAAGAAGTTGCAGGAAAGTCGTTTCTTAAGATTCAACTCAGTTTGTAAATTAAAAATCCGAGAACCGGTCAGTGGCACTGGTCGACCCTGATTTTGAAGAATTTCAATTTAATTCTGGAAAATTCCAGAAAATCATAGAAATCTAAAATATTGGAAAACAGTATTTAAAACTGAAATCGGTCAAATCGGAATACCGAAAAGATCAAATCGAGCAATTCACTAGGATCGGGTCCCGGTTCAGATTAGGGCTGACTCCGAGTCCACGAATCCCAATCCAAGACTAAACGATCATATAAACAATTCATAATAAAAACAAATACAGGAAGCAAATCGAAAAATACTATCGAAAAATCTGAATACGTAACTAAGTACGTATTCCGGGAGCGGGGTGTTACAATATCCACAATATTCATTTCCCAATTTTGCTTCCTATACTCCTTTTCTAGAATCACATTTTAAAGAAAAATCTGCATTAGAAAAGAGTATAGATGCCAACTTGCGAGAGGCCGAGCGACAATTTCAGAAAATGATGGCCTCTCTAATTCAACAATATTTTCAAGAGTCTTACTCAGTTTCACCTTCTCATAATGAATAACTATCTGCCCTGGAAATGAGTAAGAAACTCTTGCGTGAGTCCGAGCCATAATCTCAAAACATGTTGGACTCACACTATTCACAAATTTTCCAAAACCAAGTTTCCTACCCTCCCTTCTGGAACATTCACTTAAAGAAAAATCACATCTAGAAAAAAGTATAGAAATCTTGCAGGAGTCTGCGTTACAATTTTAAAATCTTCTTCTTAGTCTATTGATAGGTTAAAAACACAATTGAGTCAATTGGTCAATATTTATAGGAATGAGGAAACTCTCTTTTATCAACCTTTGACCAATCCAGATATCTTTAACTCTATCAATTTGACCCATGACTCTTGTTGTTTTGGAAACCAAGATCCCTACACTCCTTTTCTAGAGTATTCACTTGAAGAAACATCACATCTAGAAAAGAATATAGAAATCTTGCAGGAGTCCGCACTATAATTTCAAAAATCTTATGCCCAGTCTATCAATAGGTTAGAAACACAATTGAGTCAATTGGTTAGCATTTATAGGAATGAGAAAACTCTATCTTATCAACCTTTGACCAATTCAACTATCCCTAACTCTATTGATCTGACCCAGGACTCTTATCATTTGAAAACCAAGATTCAATTTCAGCACACCCATCTGAACTTGACCAAACTTCAAATGTTGAAAATTCCATTGACATTTTGACAAGTTATCTTTTTTCCTAAGATTGAACTTGGGCATGAATATGATTCTGAATCTCAACTTGGTAATTCAATTTTACTGCCTGATTCCATAATGACTGAGGTATTTTTACCTGATTTCAGGCTTTTTTCCGAGTCAACATTAGATCCTGTGCCAATCCATCTTGGAATTGAATCACCAATCTTTTATGATCAACAAATTAAACTTGACCAATTTCATACTTATGAATGTCCCATTGACATATTGGCAAGTTCTCATTTTTATGAAATTGAATTCAATAAGGACTGTGACTTTGATTCTCAAATTTGTGATTCAGTTCAAATTCCTGAATCAATATTGACTCCTATTTCGTTACACAATTTGAGAAACATTTTAGAGTCAATTTTGGTTCCCATACCTGTCATTCTTGAACTTGAATCACCAATCTCAGAGAGTCACATTCCGTTGTGGGGAAATGAATATGGACTTGAGTCTTAACTTCTTGATTTGGACCAACTTTCTGAACCAATCTCGACTCCAGAACCTTTACTTGACTTAAGTCAAATTCCTGAGTCAGTAGTTGTTCCTGTGCTTTCTGAGTCCAAATCAATCATTCGATCTTTTTATACTCCATTTTGGGATAAAGGTGTTGATAAAATTGACTATGAAATTATTTTTAAAATTTGGAAATTAGATGGGGCAAGTTTTTTAATAAAAATCATTCATATATACATCATAATAATAGGTTGTATTATAGAGATCTATGGTGGATTCCTCCGGACTCCACGCAAATTAGATTGGGCTGCATTTTGTGGACCAATCAGATCACCACCGGAACTACCACCTTGAGGTGATTTTTCTTTCTCTCTCTATTTGTTTCATGCATACATACATCATGATGCATTGAGGACAATGCATGAGATAAGTGTGGGGGAGGGTTTACTAACATAGAGTTTTTTGATTTTCTTTCTTTTACACTTCTTTTAGAATATTCTTAGAATTTTCCTTTGTATAGAATTTTTTCCTTTCTTTAAAAACTTTTTAAAATAAGAGACAAAGTTTTGATCTATTTTTAAGAAAATTAAGATGATCTTAGAAATTAAGGAAGCCTTAATTATGACATCTTAAACCTAGTCGAAATAATGGATCTTGTTTAAGATTATAGGCTAAGTAAGATAAATTGGAGAGATAATTTTATCGTGAATTTTTTTCCTTAAATAGTATGCACTTCACACTTACACCTTTTTGGGATGGAAACAAAGACCTAAAATATCAAAAAGCAAAAAAAATAAAAAATAAAACATAAAAAGAAAAAAAATATGATTTAAATGAATAAAAAATCACTTATTAAGCTGGATAATTATGCCTCAAGAAACATGATTACTCACGCCTAAAGGTGGTAATAGAGAACAAATAATGCATCTTAGTTTTGTGGCCTTTTTACTCGAGTTCTTAAACCCGGGGGATGTTTTCTCATCTGGTGCCCTAAGACCGTCCAGTCTGGGAGTCATCGGTTAAAGGCTCACTACCCAGGTGAACTAGAAAGTCTAAGAAAACTAAGGGGAAAAAGAAAAATATATATATATAAATAAATGGCTTGATGGTTAGAGTTGAAATCTTAGAAATTTTCACTATCACAAAGTGCATATTATCTAGGTTTTATGAAGGATAAAATATTCAATCTAATTTTGAATTCTTACTTTAATTGAAGACAAGATCTTGCATATAGACTAAGTTTAAGGGAGAATAATCTTTGGTGGACTTATGATCTTAGATCGCTTATATTTTTGCAACAATATTTTAAAAACTTGTCTCTCTTTCAAAATGTGTTTTTAAAATACTAACATTTGTCATCTTTCTTTATAGATTTGTGAGTGCAATCCGCTGAAACCCTCAGGAGACAAAACTCCTCCTCTAGGAGTAACCTAGAGGTTTAACGGCTTGTTGCACGCGCTCAGTGCAATCGCATCACATGCGAAAGTGGTGTAATAACATTTGTAGTATAGTTTTTCTTTTCTTATTTTGCTCGGGACGAGCAAAAGATAAGTGTGGGGGTGTGATTAGTCTACATTTTTGCATTATTGTATCACATTTTCTTGCTGATTTATGAATAAAATGTCGGTCTAAACTGTGTTTTAGTCTCTCTTGCAGATAATCAAGACAAGAAGGGCAAAAGGGTAATAAGAGCTTAATTAAACTCAATTTCGGGTAATTAAATCTGGATTTCTTGGAGGCCAAGTAAGGGAGTTTCTAGAAGATGCATTGAACCTAGACCCTTGTGCACGTCAGACGAATATCCGGGCGAAAATACCCGAATCCTAATATACCAGGAAGGTCCTTGAAGCAACGGGAAGACGCTCGCCAAAATCAGGGACCGAAGTCCCTGGTTTTGCTGCGGAAATGCGGCAAATGCTGCGTTTCCGCGGCGATTTGGTGGGCCCACGCGTCGATTTTCGATGCGTGGCCCGTCTTGTCTTCTATAATCTCCTTTTACCTATAAAAAGCCCTGCAGAGGCCTGAAACGCAAGCAGCTTTGAATTTAGGCTAGATTTTCTATCTTTTAGTGTAGGGTAATGTAGGTGTTCTTCTTTTCTT
>JAVJIF010032828.1:0-125826 GCA_038442645.1 Agave tequilana
ACGACACAGACAACTCAGTTCCAGAAGCATTCAGTCTCACCGATGACATTTGGATAGAAACTGAATGTCATCAAGAAAACAAAGAGCAACATAGATACTTGTTTATGATATTGTAACCGCGAACGAAGAGGAGGAGGAGGAGGAGAAACAAGTGTTGAAGCTTCTCATTCCTGGAGTCGAAGACCCCTTCAAAGACAATGGGTAATCCAAACGGTGATCTCGTCAAATGAGAAACAGTTCCGCTGTCGAGTCTTTGATTTTCATGGATGCTGACAGTCTCTTGTTTATTTGTTAATTTTGTCTGTCGTTTGGGCCCTGGCCGCGGCCGGCCTTTGCCGCCTCCGGCCAAGCACAGCTGCAGTTATTGAGTTTGAAGGATTCAAGCTAATTTCTAAATTAACGATAAGGCCGAGGCCGCGACCACGAGACATTGCTGCTGCTTCTTCTGTTGTATTTGTTCCTCTTCGTTCTTCGCTCGCTTGCAGGCTGTTTCTTTTGGAGGAGGAGCATTGCGTTGATCGGCGATGGCGGTGACCGCGGCGGTAATTATGCGGCACACCGCGGCGTTCCTGGAACAAGTGCTCTCCCAACCTGAGCTCCGTCACCGATCCTCTCCTCTGCCAGGCTCAAGCTCCCCTCGCCTCTCCACCCCGCTCTCCTCCACTCACTCGCTCTAATCGACGGCGGCGACTCCTCTTCTCTCTCTTCTGCGCAGAAGCTCCTCCTGCAGGCTCTTTCCCGGCCACCACCCCTCTTTCCTCCCTTCTCCTCTCCCTCACTTACGCGCACCGCCGCCGCCGCTGCAGCGCCGCCCTCGCCCTTCTCGACCTCTTCGTCCTGGACCCCGCTCTGGCCCGCTCCGAACTCGCACTGCCCGTCTTTGAGAGCCTCTTCATCCCCCATCTTCTTCCCGCCATTCAGTGGTTTTCCGACCGCCGGTCGCACATTATTTCATCAACGGCCTTTGGTGGTCCCGCTGATGAATCAGACGACAATGATGATGATGATGATGAGGAGGAGGAGGAGGAAGAGGAGGAAGGATCGAGGTCGATGGCATTTGAGGCAATGAGTGTTCTCTCAAGGATGAGTGGGGGGCAAACACAGGAATTGAGGGAGCTGGAGAAGGAGTACGAAAATGTCATGGATGCCAACTGCAGAATTTATGCTGAGCATCTGAAGAAGATTCTGGAAGGCTCCGATGGTTTGAGTCCTCCGCAGCTCGTATTCAATGGCGTTAATGGTAATGATACTGGGGACTTGATGGAGTCTGAGGGGACGAAGAGCGCGATCCTATCAGACGCCGAGAAAGGATGCTACAACAACAATGTAATGGGTTTCATTCTTTTCTTCGATCCTCGAACAGCAATTATTTGTTACTTTTATCTGATTTGATTGTTGTCGAATTTAGCTTTAGATAATATGATGATGATGATGATGATGATGATGATGATGATGATATATATAGTTACTGGGTTGAAATGCTGATTTCTTGACTCTTTCAGTTTTCATGATATGTGGAGTTATGTTAATTTGTCTATGTATTCTTCAACTGTTTAGTTCTACAGAATTCTAATTTGACCTGTAGCCTTTCTAGGGAAAGGATATTGATAATTCACTGCTTGTTGAATTTTTTTTTTTTTTTAACCAGTTTTCCTACAAGCAAATGCAGCTTACAGTTGTTTGATTTCTTCAATTTCATTCAAATTTTCATTTTCTTATGCACTTTTTCCAAGTTCTATGTTTCTAGTCGTGTCTCAAACTTTGTTGGTGAGCTCTTGGTAGAAATTAATCAATATAACCACCAGAGTGTGATAGTTTGATTTCTCCAAACTTTGTTGATGTGCTCTTTTTATGAGTTTTTATCAGTTAGCACCCTTGAGAATTAATTAACAACCCTAGTGTCTTCTTCCTCTTGGAAGTTGGCCCCTTGTGCTGCTTCTTTGTTTTTGCATTATATCTATCTATCCTGTTCCTCTCACTCGACAATTGTCCTTTGATCTCTCTTTGATTGAGAGTTTACTATATAATCTTCTGCAAGTGCAACCCAAGAATATATATATATATATATATATATATATATATATATATATATATAATATCTGGTTGAATTAATTTTCAAATACTGTGTTTCTAAGTTCTCCATTTGACTAGCTTTTAAACAAAAATGTTTGTAAATCTGTCTTCTTCCCATTTTCTTGAAAAACTAGAGCATTAACATTTTTATTTCGACATTCATAGCCATGTGGAATGAAGCGGATCAGTCTGTTGAATTCTCTGGCAGTCGACAGAGCAGCAAAGGGCGAACCGGCTATAATACAAAAGCTTCACCTTCTTACCCTCGGAGAGTTCGGCCATCTCATCTCCTCAATGGGCAACCATCTAATCAGAGCACAAATCATAAAGGAAATTCAAAACCGTCCATGTCTCAAGTTGTTGTTGATGATGATGATGATTCCTCTGCTGAATATAAAACTTCTGCAAAAGAGGTTAATAAAAGCTTTGGTTCTAACAACAACAACAACAATGCTTTCAATTGTTGAACCTGTCAGTCTGATTAATCTATGTAATTTATACAAATGTTTGTTTGTTTGTCTTGTAGAAAACAACACAGATCAATCAGCATTGTCTCTGAACGATCAAGGCAAGAAGACCAGTGGCAGGAGCAAACGTCTCTAGAATCCACATGGTATTATCTCTTCATCTCAAACATCACCATCTGTATACTGCCTGCAGCTTATTTCTGTTAGATTTCATCTCTGTTACTTTTTTTTCACACTTTCACCCAAACTCCAGTTTTTGTGTTTCCATTCTCTCAGCTTGTACACTCTAGTATTCTTCTAATTGGTTTAAATTTCTTTCAAGATCAACCTCCTTGTTATGATATTTCCTATGTCCAGAGTTTATATGCAATGAAACTGCCACCTTTATATATCGAGTTCCTCTCTCTCTCTCTCTCTCTCTTCTCTCTCTCTCTCTCTCTCTCTCTCTCTCTCACACACACACACACACCACACACACACACACAAAAAATAACAACTATACAAATTTCTCATTTCTCCTTTCTCTTCAGTTCTTTGAGAGCCGCAATGACTGATTCTGATAGCTTCCCTGCATCGGGGAAAAGAAATCCGCCAAGGACTTTGTATGCCCCATAACTAGCAACATATTCAACGATCCAGTGACTCTGGAGACTGGTCAGACTTACGAGAGGAAAGCAATCCAAGAGTGGTTGGATCGCGGCAACTCCACATGCCCCCCATCCCCCCAGAAAGCTGTCTTGTACCCTGTTGCCCAAAACCAACTATGTGCTCAAGAGGCTTATAGCCAGCTGGCAAGAACAGGATACATGCTCAACTCTGGTCCAAATTCGATCAGAAAGCCCTCCTCCTCCTTCTAAGGATGTCCCACAGACGAGTCCATTATTGCGTGCACCTTCTCCAACTAGTGTCATAAGCCAAGCTTCCACTGATGGAACAGGTGCCGATCTTCGCCTAGCAATTTCTCAGCTCTGTACTTCCGAGATTCTTGATGAGTCTGAGATGGCTGTACTTCAGATTGAACAGTTATGGAGAGAATCCAGCATGGAGCCTGAGATTCTTTCTGCGCTATCGAAACCTGCAGTGATCAACGGTTTTGTTGAAACTACTATTCAATTCTGTCGATCCCCAAATTCTGAGAAGCACAGTCTTCTTGCTCACCGAGCTAGTGTCCAAGGATAGATTCGTAGTCCAGACACTCACGAGGGTTGATTCAGATGTGGAGTGCATGGTAACTCTTTTCAAGAAGGGGTGTGGAAACCGTGGTGTTGATTTATTTGTTGAACCTCTCTTGGGAGAGTCTTGTAGCAATGGATATGAATGAGGCACTGATGATGACCATCAAGAAAAAGAAGAAGAAGAAGACTCTTTTGGTATGTGCTTAAAGCCCAGGACCGCTTCCACCCTTCTCCTATGGCAAATGATGAGAGGCGACACTAGAACTGCGTCCGCACTTGCTGGTGCTCTTGTTTTGGGAAGGGTGGTTGAGTCAGTTGTTGTGAGCCTGAAAGCCGAGTTGGCAGAGGAGAGGATAGCTGCAGTTGGGATTTTGGTGAGGTGCATGGAGGAGGATGGTAATTGCCGCAGCATGATTGCTGATCGAGCTGAGTTGACAACGGTTATGCAAAGCTTTACCATGGTGATCAGTGATACTGACAGGTTTGAGATTGTCCGTTTCCTTTATGAGTTGGTGAAGTTGAGCAGGTATGTATTTTCATTTGCATTAAGCTAAGAAGAAATTGATGGATAGTATTACTAAAATGATGAAAATCGTTTGTGTTTTACACAAGGAGGACATTCAACCAGCAACTTCTGCAGACGATAAAGGACCAAGGCGTTTTTAGCACGATGCACACCCTTCTCATTTACCTGCAGACAGCTCTTCAAGATCAATCACCCATCATTGCAGCTCTACTTCTTCAGCTTGATCTTTTGGTTTGCATCTCTTAATGTCATTTTTTTCATCTCTAATTTTGTTGTAGTTTTCAAGTCTTTAATTTGGACCAGAGCAACTATTAGATATCGGCCAGAGGAGAGAGTAAAAGCTGAGTTTTGTACCCTCTGGCACTCACAACATGTTTAATTCAGGCCCATTGATCTCAAAACTTTCAGAAATGGAGAGTTTTGAGTGCACCTTTTTTCCTTGGAGGTTCATTGATGCCAGAGATCAAGGCCGATTCTCGCATGATTTTTCTCTGTTTATTAGGGACTACGTACACATTAAACAACATATGTGAAGTTGTTAGTCATCTAATAGGAGTCTATAGCTAGAGTTGTTTAGTTTGAGAACACTGGATCGATGCTAGTTCACATACCCGAGGAAATTGCATTCATTCTCTCATTTAGATGTCATAACAAGTGTAGATCAGGATCAAGAGAGCACATTAGCCATTTTGTGTATGTTCGTTTGTATTATTTTATCTTATTTGATTACTAATCGTCACCCCTTGTTCGCTGATCAGGTGGAGCCAAGATGATGAGTGTGTACCGTGAAGAGGCCATCGATGCTCTTATTTCATGTCTGAAAGATTCAGACTTCCAAAGAGTCAACTGTTAGCCGCTGAGACGATATTGTGTCTCCAAGGCATTTTCCTACTCAGGGAAGCCGCTAGTTCGAGCTCTCCTTTTAAAGCATGCAGGAATGAACAAGAGTTACAGAGCGTTAATGCGAGCAGAACAGTTCGGTTATGTTCTCGAAGATCCTGATGAAAACATGGTTAGCTGATCTGGATCTTTTTTGTATGATTTGATTGCTCTTTTCCGTCCTGGCCATCTAAATCTTTGTGATCCTGTAGGAAGAGGAGAAGGTTGCAGATGAATGGGAAGGAGTATGGCATATGCTTTGGTCAGCCATGAGTTCGGGTTGCTGTTTGAGCTCTTGCCGATGGGATGATGAGCAAAAATAGTGAGTTGTTCTCAGCATGTCTTGTGTCGGCAACCTGGCTTGTTCGTATGCTATCTATTCTTCCTGACACGGGGATACGAGGAGCTGCAAGGTGTGCTTGCTGAAACGCTATATTTCAGTTCTCAAGACCACAAAAAACGTTGATGAGAAAGCACTCTCGTTATGCTCGCCCTCAGGAGCTTTATAATGACCCCGTATGTCACATAGATATGCTTGAAATTGTTTGAGGCAGAGTTCATTGTTTTAATCTTTCAAAAAGTCAATATAATTAACTTTAAAAATTAAACGTATCAAAAGATGAGAGCCTTGTGTCATGATTCCCTGTAAATAATGAATTTTCAGAAGGATGAACAATCTTACCTTCCACATTAAGATATCATGAAAACTGTGAGGGAACTGAAGAAATCATCTGCTTTAGCATATGAAATGCTGAAACTTCTGTCTGATGGGAAAGAATCTAGCACAGTAAGTCTGATATCTTACTTGCAATCTTTTCCCTTAAAAATCTTTTGGTAAAAATTTATCAAAGATACAATTCTTGTTTGGCAGCATGACTTTTGGAATCACAAGGAGTTGAATCAGGTGGATTGCAGCACAAATGGAGAAGTGTTGTCGATAGTCCACTTCAGGAACAGGATCTTTTCTGGACATTCAGATGGAACAATCAAGGTAAAAATATTTTTTGTTCACTGATTACCCTATTTTTCTCATTCATTGTGATTATGTTTGAAATATAAATCAGAAATATTAACCATGACCAATAGGAAGTGCTGATGGAATGACAGACCTTTCCATTGTTCAAATAAAACCTGAAATATTGCTCCAGAAAGCTATATATAGACTTTTACTGAAATATTTGAGCACAGTTACAAGTAAGACAAGTAATATGAAGCAATGTAGGTGTGGAGCGGGAGCGATAATATTCTTGATCAGATACAAGAAATTCACGAACATACAAACGCAGTCACCAGCTTGGCCATTCTAGAGTCTGAAGATAAGTTGTACAGTGGTTCGCTTGACAAAACTGTCAAGGTATCTTCCCCTTGCTGTTCTGCAGATTCATCGTTATGATCGCTTTGATTTTTTTGGAGACTGAATTTGTGTTGTTCTCATGTGCAGGTTTGGTCAATTCAAGAAGGAAAGATATTTCTGTTAGAAGTTCTTGACATGAAAGATCAGGTTCACAATCTAGCTGTTGCAAACACCATTGCCTGCTTCTCTCCGCAAGGGGCTGGTGTCAAGGTAATATGAGAGACACCGATTTTGTATTTTTTCTTAAAATTTTCTTTTATAGCTTTTATTGATTTCTGTCAAAAGAAAACAAAAAAAGAAACAAAAAATGTTCAATTGGCATTTGTTGTAACTTGTATGACCTGCTAATTTTACACCTTCTGTGTTTGGTAAAAAAACTATCAACTTGGCGCTTGGAAAGAACATATACTCTTCTAAGGTGAAGTCCTTGAAAAAGAAAAACAAGTCAGTTTGAGAGCTCCTCTTGAGTGAAAAACAAGACACAGTTCATAGGATGAAAGCAACCCCTTGGATTTTTAAAATAGTGTTTTTTTCATATTGGTAATGAGTATCGTTAGATCTAGGATTGGAATACTATTATGTTTTGGTTTGTATTCTTGAGTTTCCATAATATGCAACTGTGCATGCCTATATATACAAAATTTCCCTGATGAGCTTTAACTCGGAGAGAAAATCCGTGGAAGCTTTAGTGAATCTATATAGAATCTTATAAAATAGTTAAGAGTTAGCGTCAACGGTCTTGGCCTAGTGACGACCCTTCAATGCTCAAGTCACTCACAGTTTAAGAGAATTGTAATTGGAATCAAGAGTAGGGAGACAGTGTTCGTACCTACGGGAGACCCCTCGGACCTCTATTTATAAGCGAAGGATCACCTAAACTTCTATTTGGTCACCATGAGAGAAATATCCTGTAGTTCTTGTGCGTGCGAGTGGGGAATGTTAGTAGATGTGGGTATATGCCCACACCTGACCCATCCTGGGGTCGGGTTGATTTTGCCTGCCCCCAGACCCGTGGGCAAGCACGAGTACGGGCTAGGATGAATTTGCACGGCCTAAATGGATGGTTAGATTTGAATTCAAATCATATTTGATTATGGATTATTGGGATAAATCAAGAATTGGTTTTATTCTCTATTTATGAGGGGTTCCTAATCTAATTTGATTCTTTAAAAATCCTATCTATATAATATCTCATATGTGAGCTTCCATGAAGAGGAATATTGCAACCTGAGTATATCATCCATCCTCTCCCCATATTCTCCTCTAAGATCTTTGAGCTATAAAGAAGATACCCTGCTGAAAAAGTGCCCATGATCCTCCTTCGAGACGTGCGGACAAAGGTGCGAGGTCAGGGTTACATTGAGCACCTAAAATCGATTTATTTCCCCCGCAATTATTGAGAAATATCCGATCAACTTTTTCATTCCTGAATATCCAATACGCGAGTCACCTTTCTCTCTTGATCTTGTTAAACCTAGATCTGATATTACTATTATGTCTATTTGATCCGTTAAAAAACAATCATTCTCTATCTTTAACAGTTCTAAACATAATCCTACATCACTACACAAGCAATCATTGATCTACCCAAAAAAAAATTATATTTTTCTATTAATATTTGATGTTTTTATCTTATAAAAATATTTTTTAATTTTGTATGAACATGTATTGTAATCTATCATAAAATTTCCCTTGAGCAAAACGATCACTAAAGAGAGAATATTAGATGGAAAGTCACAAGAGATCATGACAGTGTGAATAGCTTAGTGATCTACTGGTCTCCAACATTAAAGTGGCATATATATAACCCTCTATTTGTAAGCAACCGGTGAATAACAATGTGCATGAGAAAAAAAGAGTTGATATGCGAGATCTAGCTCACCCTTGACTCTCCCTCGCAACATGGATTGTGTAGGAGTGAGCTCATCCATTAATGAGATCTAGCGGCCCACAACGCCTTGCCCTAATATGACCCCTATATGCTATATGCAATTAGTTTTGCCGGTTAGTTTGGGCCAGGACCGGTGACCCACATCAGTAGGTTTTGGATTGGTTTTGCGGGTCGATTTTGGGCCTGGACTTGCGACCCACATCGGCAGGGTTGGATTGATTTTGCGGGTCAGTTTTGGGCCTGGACCCGCAACCCATATCGGTAGGGTGAGATCCGCTAGTCTAACATTTTTCTACTTACACCATAAATCATATTAATATCAGTCAAAACAAAAGAACAATCTTTGTTAAATCAATTGAAGAACTGACTTGTATATATTATTGATGAGGACAATGCCTTCGAATATATACAGGAAACATATACATAATAACAAAACTCCAACTCTTAATACAATTAGTATTATAATTGTAATTCTGATACTATTCTTTAACACCCCTTGCAAACTCGCAATGGATGAAACATCGTGAGTTTGAAAACTAGTGGGAGAGAAAAAATAAGACTGATAAAATATCTGTTGAGAAATCTTAAGGTTGATGTCAATCCCTCATGGCGCTCTTTGAAAAATGACGAAGAGAGAACCTGATTTCTTTAACACCCTCTCATAAACTCATGATAAATAAAACATTGAGAGGTTGAATAAGTGTTCATAATGATGAGGAGATATCAGACGATAGAGAGAGGTATATGTTGGATGAAGAGCTAAAGATAAAACATATATTGGAGAGATGGTTTCGGTCAACAGAGCACTTTAGCCTGACTCTCTTTTGCGTGTAGCAAAGTAGACTGTGAGTCAGTGAATTCCTTTAGCATACACGTGTGGACTTATAACAACTAGGAGTGTCTTTTATGTGAAGCGAGATGGACATTGAATGAGAAAGAAGTGTGAATTCTATAAATGGAAAGAAGACTGGTATCCATAATAGAAGTAGAGCCGAGAAAGAATGTCCAAGAAGAGAGATCTAGTACCATGTTAAATCAGCTGAAAAACTGGATTGAATCAGCTGAAAAACTGGATTGTGTATATTACTGATAAGGGCAATACCTGAGGACATATATAGGAATCCAGTTACATAATAAGGAAACTCTTACTCCCAATAAAATTAGTTTTATGATCCTAATTCTAATACTATTCTTTAACAACTTGCATGAGGCCTTCACTTTTCCAAGGGAAAAAAAAAAATTGAACGGTACAACTTGGTTATTCTATATATTTCTCTAATGATCAGGAAACAATGAATGAGATTATCTTTTGTATTTCTGATTAGGTATTTTCTTGGAATGGTGGCTCCAAGCTACTGAATCCCAACAAGCATGTGAAGTGCTTAGCTCTTCTCCATGGCAAGCTTTACTGTGGTTGTCATGACAACAGCATCCAGGTGTGTTCTGTCTTACTGATTACTCAAGGTTAATCATTTATGTTTCTGAAATTAATGATTTATTGTCACTACTCCATATCACAGATTCATCTTTGTTTACACTACAAGCCGTTATTATCTGCTTAAAACTCGGTTGATTATTGTTGTCTGAGATACTAATTAACACTGAAACATTCAGGAAATAGATTTGGCTACGGGAACATCAGGAACAATTCAAACTGGAAACAAGAAGCTGCTAGGGAAATCCAGTCCCATCTGTGCATTGCAAGTTAGTGATGGATTGCTTTATTCGGCCAGCACTACTTCCGATGGTGCAGCAGTTAAGGTAATTTTAGTTTCTTTTGTCTGCAGTACAAAGAGTTTATGGCAGAGGAAGTAAATAGTTTCAGTATAATGATTGTGTCTATATCTGTTATCAAACTACTAACCATCATGACAAGCAATGGCTAATAAATAAAGAAGAAGAAGAAGAACACTTATTTGTGTAAAGACAAGATATCATTAGTTATGGTTCTTAGTTGTACACACACACACATATTGGTCACATGTCTACAATGATTTAGGAGAAATATAGAAAAACATTGACTGAGAGAGAATGAGAAACACATGATGCATGAGTTCCATGAGTCCCATGTGTTCCTGTAATCATGAAGAGATTTTAGGATCTGGTCATGAGTCTCATGTGTTCGTATAATCATGAAGAGATTTTAGGATCTGGTTGATTTCATAAGGGGTTTTCTTTCACATGATTACATGTTTCACATGAGTCACGTGTTGTCATTGATATCTCTTTGATCCCCCGTAAGCAAAGCGGGTTCGAAAGAAGCGAGAGCTTATTCTTTAACATAGAAAACCTTAATGAGCTCAAAGGCTTAGTAAGGATGTCTGCTAGTTGGTCTTTAGTGCTGACAAACCGAACATCCAGGACTCCATTGACGATATAGTCCCGCATAAAATGAATGTCGATCTCAATATGTTTGGAGCGTGAGTGACGAATAAGATTGATCGAGAAATATGTTGCACCAAGGTTGTCACAGAGAACTATCGGGGGAGATTGCGGAACCCAAGCTCACAAAGTAATGACTGCAACCAACGACCTCTACTGCAGCATTGGTCACGTCCCTATACTCTGCCTCAATGCTAGATCGTGCCACAGTGCACTGCTTCTTCGAGCTCCAAGAAATGAGATTTGTACCAAGAAAGACACAATAGGCACTGATGAATTTTCGATCATCGATCGATCCTGCCCAATCTGCATCAGTGTAAGCAGTAAGCTATACAGAAAAATGACGAGAGAGAAAAAGGCCATGTTGATTGGTAAATTTTAGGTAACGGAGGATCCGTTTTACAGCGCTCCAATGCTCATCGGTTGGAACTTGCATGAGCTGAGTGACCTTTTTCACCGAGAAGGCAATATTGGGCCTGATAAAGCTTAGGTATTGTAGAGCCCCAACAGTATTTCGATAGACAAAGGGGTCAGAGAGAGGCTTTCTAACAATCTTAGAGAGCTTACAGGAAGTAGCCATAAGCGAGCTGACAGGCTTGACACCATCCATCTTGAGTCGAAGAAGCAAGTCGCGGATGTACTTCTGTTGAAAGAGAAACAGACCTGAGGGTGTACGGTGGCACTCCACGCCCAAGAAATAGTGTAGTGGGTCGAGGTCTTTTAATGAGAACTCCCGGTCTAGTTCTTGAATAAGATGAGTGACAGCCCGTGGGTCATTGCCTGTGATGATGATGCCGTCCATATAGATAAGAACCAGAAAAAGATCTGTCCCGACCCATCGGAGAAAGAGAGACGTGTCGGACTTGGAGCTCACAAAACCCATTGTGACTAGATAGCTGCTGAGGCGAGAAAATCAGGCCCTGGAGCCTGTTTGAGGCCATAGATGCTGCGGTGAAGCTTGCATATATGATTGGGACGAGTGGGATTGATGAACTCTGAAGGTTGTTCCATATAGACCGTCTCAGTAAGAAAATCTTACAAAAATGCATTATTCACATCAAACTGTCGAATAAACCAGCTCTTGGAAACGGTCAGACTGCACACGGTACGGACAGTGGTCAGTTTGATGACCGGACTGAATGTCTCACCATTGTTTAATCCTGGTTGTTGATGAAAACCCTTGGCCACCAGGCGGGCCTTATACCTATCAACAGAGTCATCAGGTTTATGTTTTAACTTGAAATCTATTTGCAGCCAACCAGATTCATGGTCGGGTGGTATAGCATAAGAGACCAGCTTTTATTCTTAAGTAAGACATTCATCTCAGTGTCCATTGCCTGGCGCCACTTGGATCTTTAGAAGCTTGCGTGAAACATATGGGTTCGAAAGGAGTGGTGGCCAAGTCGGTCATGAGACAGGTGAGCATGGGATACCAGGTGACTAGCTAGACCTTTGGTGTTCTGGTGTTATCCTGTGTTCTGTTGACCATATGGTGGGTCCTGGTAGGAGAGAGACTGGGAGAGCCTGAAGATGAGGACGATGAGAAGGACTCATCGGCGGGTGCTGGTGGTGTGGTGGAGTATGTGATGGAAGTGGTAGTGCAGAAGGAGGAGAGTCAATGGTGGGCCCACATGAGAAGAGGGGACTGAAACAATAGAAGGTAACAGAGACGTGGACATGGGGATCGGTGGTGAAGGCGTGGGGGTAGGTGGAGAGAGAGAGGACAGAGGAGACTGGAAAGGAAAGGAAGATTCGTCGAACACAACATCTTGGGAGATGTAAAAACGACTAGAGGGGACATGCAAATATTAATAACCTTTATGTGAAGCTGAGAAACCTAAGAAGACACATTGACTGGAAGCACAACTGAAAATTAAACTTATGAGTTTGGTATAGACGCAGATGAGGGTAGCAAGCACAACTAAAAGTTCGTAAGGAAAGGTAGTCAGGTGCTTTATGAAATAATTTCTGGTAGGGAGAAATTATGAAGGATGGGGGTGGGCATTCTATTGATGAGAAATGAGGCAGTTTGAAAAGCATAAGGCCAGTAATAGAATGGAATATTTGACCGGACCAGAAGAGTGAGGCCGATCTCGACAAGGCGGTGGTGCTTTCTTTCTGCGGTGCTGTTTTAGGCACTAGTGTGTGGACAAGATAAGCGATGAGCAATACTCTGAGAAGACAAGGTTTAAATTTGATGAACTTGCCACCACCATCAGTTTGGAGTGCTTTTATGGAACGCCCAAGAAATTTTTTCACATGAATTTTGAACTTAAGAAAAATAGAGAAGGCATCACTTTTATTAATTAAACGATAAAGCAAAACATACTTACTGTAGTGATCTACAAAGCTAATATAATAGCGATGACCACTTACAGCGGACACAGGAGACGGACCCCATAGATCAGAGTGAATAAGCTCTAAAGGAGTAATAGCAATCACGAAAGATGGCGAAAAAGGGAGACGATGACTTTTTTCTTACTGACAGGGGATGCAGGGAGGGGTACCAGCACGGTCAGTGACGAAAGAAGCCGATGCTGGGATAAAAAACTGGAGACAACTCTAGTGGAGGGATGACCTAGGCGCTCATGCCAGACGGAGGAAGATGCACGCTCACCGAGAAGAGCCGAGGCGGTGAAGTTATAATTCCCCAGGAGAAAACAACAGGCCATCTTTAAGTTGTCCCCTACAGTAGAGTTTTCCGAGTGGAGAGATCCATGACAAAACAAAAGTTAGGGTGGAATTCAAGAAGGACTTTATTATCAACAGTAAATTGACAAACAGACAGAAGATTTTTGGTGATATTAGGAACATGTAAAAGATTTTTCAAGGCAAAGGAAGAAACAGGAGAACACAATAAAGATGCACCAGTAGATCGGATAGGCATACCTGTCCTGTTACCCATGCGAACTCTGTCGGGTCCTTAATATTCTGAGTGAATCGCCAGATTCGCAATATCAGCCGTTAGGTGATGAGTGGCTCTGGAGTCAACATACCAGTTGGGATCGAGTGGACTATTCTCATAAGAGTGGAGAAGAGCAATTGGGTTAGCCCAATCATCATAACGATTGTAGCATTGATTAGCATAATGACCAAAATTATTGCAGATCTGGCATTGAGGTCGGCCACCGGTGGACTGATGTGGTAAGAAGGAACGTTCACGACCACGATCACACTCCCTGCCTCGGCCATGTCCACGACCACGGAAAGAAGATGGAGCTGAAGGTAGCTTGGAGTGCGGAAAGCAGTATGAACTGCAGAGAAGGGGAGATGAGGGTTGTGGAGTCTTGTGAAATGATAGCACGCCCACGACAAATCTACTGGCTAAGCATGAGGCGATGAGTTCTTTTGACAGTACAAGATCGACTCGTGTGTTGACGAAGGTAACGAACGAGTTAATATTCGGGAGACAAACCATTGAGTAAGGTAGAGACGAGTTGGAGTCGGCAACTGAATTAGCCACTGCCGCCAGGTTGTCCACGATGGACTTGACAGACTGGATGTACTCTGACATAGAAGATGTGCCCATCTTGACGGTGTGCAACTGGTATTTGAGTTGCTGCACTCTAGCTCTGGAGGGTGACACAAAGATTCGCTTCAGAGAGCACCACACATCACGAGATGTGGTAAGGCCACGATATGAGTAAGAACAGCCTCAATGAGCGAGGAGATAAGCCAGCATAAGAGCATCTGATCAAGCTTGATATAACGAGTGTATTCTGGATTGATAGTGGGCTGAGCATCCTTCTCAGTAGAAGGAAGGAACCTGACCGAGCACGGAGAGGTTCCGTCGACGAGCTCTTCGAGATCGTGGAGCTTGAGAAGAGGAAGAAACTGAGAACACCACAGTAGATAGTTTCCCTTGTCGAGTATGACATTTAGAAAGTGAGTGATATTGGATTGAGAGTAACTATGAATGCAAGTGTTTGGATGGGGGTGAGGGAAGATGAAGAGAAAATACTCGACATGGTACATGAGTTGCTCTCATACCGAAAGAAGAAAAAGAAGAAGACCACTTATTTGTACAAAGACAAGATACCATTAGGTATGGTTCTTGGTTGTTATCTATATACACATATTGGTCACATGTTTACACAGATTTAGGAGAAACAATAGGAAAATATTGACTGAGAGAGAATGAGAAACATATGGTGCATGAGTCCCATGTGTTTCTATAATCATAGAGAGATTTTAGGATCTGGACATGAGTCGTGTTCCTATAATCATGGAGAGATTTTAGGATCTGGTTGATTTCATGAGGGGTTTCTTTCACATAGATCACATGTTTCACATGAGTCACGTTTGTCACGTGTTGTCATTGATATCTCTAACACTAATAACCATGCTGATTCAGTTAAAGTAAATTACACAAGGAGTGTAAAATGATACATAACAAAATGGTTGACTTCAAGAACTAAAATGGGAAATATTTCAGAAACAACTGATCTCTATAGTCTATTACAACCCTCTCACATAAACATTTAACTAAATTGGTGTCATTTAATTTGGTTTTATTGATTGGTTTTTTTCTCCTTGGATATGATACAGATATATAATGCTTCAAGCTACAGCCCTGTAGGATCTTTGCCGTCTCCTGCCGATGTACGGTCAATAGCTATCGGCACAGACTTGATATATATGGGTTGTAAGACAGGGCTTGTTGACATATGGTCGAAGGAAAAGCTTACAAGAGTAGGGAGTCTTCAAACAAAAACATACTCTAAGGTGCAATGCATGGCTCTTGATGGTGAGGGAGAAGTTCTGATTGTGGGTACATCTGATGGCAGGATTCAGGTCAGTGATGTGGGACACTTCAAGAAATCACAACCTATAGTGTTACAATTAATTAAAACTCGACATTTTTTTTGGTAACAGTGCAATACATAATTATAAATATTTGATCTTTTTTTCAACAGTCCTCAATTGATTCATTTTCTTAATTGTGATGGTTTGTGTTTTTCAGGCTTGGGGACTAACCTAAAGGAAAAGAAGTGGATGGAAAGCATAGCGGTTTCAGTTTTTTTCTGTACCAGAAATAGAAAAAATTATTATTCCTTGATTCCTTTGTATTTACGTCAAATCTCCACTTTAGAATTAGCTCTCAGAAAGTATACATGTATATTAAGTTAATACGATCTTCTTTTCATTGTATTCAACTGAAAAACGTAGTAAATTGAAGTCTCAAGTCCCATTATACTGGTACATAAAGGAAAATGAAAATCTATACCATGGTGAAAGGGAAATACTCCATATTTTTCATCTTGAATTTGTGTGATGCCAGAACTTCAAACCAGTAAGTTCTTAATTTCCATGCCAATCATTTTCTTCATTACATAATTTAAACTATCACACAAGTAATCCTTTAATTGGGAAATCTCTTATTCAACTTTAGCTCTCAGTCTTCTAAATCATACAACTTTACCTCTCATATCTTCTTTACCAAAGACAAACAAACACCACCCTGGCCTAACCAGTCACCTTAGTGAAGGGTTTTAGGAGTTACTTTAGCGTCTTTTGTGGGCCGGACGATCTTATCCTATTAATTAGATTACTCCTAAGTTATGTAATTTCGCGGAGAGCAGAATCCAAAATTTATAAATAGAATCTTGCAATCCTCTCCCGTATACACCATTTGGTGCACATCAGTTGTCTTCGGATCTACATGCATCATAGATAGTGCAAGAAAGGTGTTAGTATTTGGAGTGCCTCATATTCATTGGAGAAGAATTCAAATTCAGCTGGAGGTGTTACAAGCTTCGCAAATCAAGTACGGACGTGTACAGGCATTGTGCATGTTATTCATCGACTAATAGGCCTTATTAGTCGACTAGGTCTTGGGCTAGTCGACTGATACTTTGGTATAGTCGACTATGCCCTGAAACAGAAAGTTGGATTCTCTGACTACATTACAGTAGTTGACTAGATTCTGAGTATAGTCGACTAATAGTGAGTATTAGTCGACTAATGATTTTCCCTAGTCGACTAATACAGGTTTTGACAGTTTTCTAATACGGTTTTATTTTCTATTTTAGTTTGGATACAAGTTTCCTATTTCTCTGAGGCAGTGTGTGATTTGGTTATTGGAGTTTGTTTTGAATTAGGATCATCCGAGGTGCCTATATAAACCCCCTGAGGGTGACATTTTGAAGGTGTGCCAAGAATTCAAGAGAATTTCAGATTTACACTATTGAGAGTTGTGAGAGAGAGAGAGAGAGAGATCTTCTTGTAGCTCTTATATTTTCTTTTCTTTTTTTCAATAAAGATTTTTTCCATCTCTCCGTGGACGTAGGCACATTTGTAGGTCACAAGGACCGAACCAGGATAAATCTCTTGTATTTGCGTTTGCATTATTTTCTGAGTTTTGTCTTGTGAATTTTTATTTCCTGCAAGTAGTTTCATTTAAAGTTTTATAAACACTATTCACCCCCCATCTAGTGTTTGTGTTGCTTGAATATAAATCCTACATTTGGTATCAGAGCAAGGATGGCAACGGAGTTCCCTTCATCACAATTCAAAGAAGGACATTCTACACAACGTCCACCGCTATTTGACGGATCCAACTACAACTATTGGAAGTGTAGAATGAAGATCTACTTGCAATCGCTCAACTACGAACTTTGGAACATTGTAGAAGCACCGTACACCAAACCGACAACCAACTACAACGCTTGGAGTGATGATCAAAAGAAGAATGCGAACCTTGACGCTAAAGCAATGAATGCTTTATTCTGTGCCTTAACCAAAGAAGAATTCAACCGTGTGTCAACAGCCACTTCTTCAAATCAAATATGGCACACTCTTCAGGTAACACATGAAGGCACAAATAAAGTTAAAGAATCTAAGATTTCTGTTCTTATCCACAGGTTTGAACTATTCAAAATGAAGGAGAATGAAACCATCTCAGAAATGGTTACAAGATTCACCGACATAACCAATTCCTTAGCATCCCTTGGAAAGGAATACACCAAGTCGAAAAAGTTCGCAAGATCCTTCGAGCACTCACACCAGATTGGGAGAAGAAGACTACTGCAATAGAAGAAGCGAATGATCTCTCAACAATGTCATTAGAAAACCTTATTGGTAATCTAATAGCATATGAAGTACAACTCGAAGATAGAAAGAAGGACGAACAACAACTTCAATCTAAGAAGAAAGTACTTGCCTTCCATACAACCTCAGATATGGACAATTCTGATGACGATGAAGAGGAGATGGCGATGCTTTCAAGAAAATTCAAAAGGTTCTTAAAACAAGGTAAATTTAAAAAGAATAAAGATACTAATGATAATCCTATTTGTTTTAAGTGTAACAAACCAGGTCACATAAAGAAAGATTGCCCATTAATGAAATCAAAAGGACACTTCAAGAATTTCAATAAGTTCAACAAGAAGAAGAAAGCCTTCTAAGTAACTTGGGATGATAGCGACTCATCTTCCTCTGACGAAGAAGAAGCCACTGAAACCGTCAATATCTGCTTCATGGCCCAAGAAGATGAGGTACAAGATTATGATGAATTATTAGAAGCTTTTAATGAACTTTTGAATAATTTCAAAAATGAAAAGATTAAAAATAAAGTTTTAACAAAGGAAAATGAAAGACTCAACAATGAAAATGCAATTTTTGTTTCTCAAACATCTTCTTTAAATTCTCAAAAAGATGATTTTGAAAAAGTTATTTCATATTTAAAAAGGGATAATGAAATTTTCTTAAAAGAGAATTCTTTACTTAAAAGGGAAACTATTTCTTTAAATTCTAGAATTACTATTTTAGATAAAGAAATGACTAGTTTCAAAATTAAGTATGAAGATCTTTTGAAAAATGTGACTAAATTTAATAAAGGAAAAGAGAATTTAAATGATTTATTATCTTATCAAAAGATGTCAAATAATCATTTTGGTCTTGGTTTTTCAAAAGATAAGATTTACAAATCTACACATGTTGGTCTTGGATTTTCAAAAACTAATTTTGTAAAATCTACACATCTTTATAATAATAATCCATATAATTCTTTTGTGAAAAGAAATACTATTTCAAAAAGAATTAGATGCAAATATATATGGGTTCCTAAAAATCTAAATAATGTTGATAAAAATGTTTATATTGCATCTTATATACATGATGTGTGTAATTCTGATAATTATGTTTATACTAACAAATGGAAACTAAATTCCAATTGGATTTGGGTTCCTAAAGGCTAGTCTTTTTCGGACCCTATCATGATGGATACCATACAAATTGTTTTATTTTATTGGTACCTTATAAAGAAAAGTGGATACTTGATAGTGGGTGTTCCAAACACATGACCGGACACATTCAACTACTGTCTTCCGTTCAAATCAAAAAGGGAGGTACAGTAATATTTGGAGACAATAATAAAGGAAAGGTTATTGGTACCGGCATAGTTGGTAACATTTCAAAACCCCTTATTGAAAATGTTCTTTTGGTAAGAGGTTTAAAACACAATCTATTAAGTATTAGTCAGTTATGTGATAAGGGTTATAAAATTGTTTTTGAAAAAGATGCATGTCTTATATATGATACTAACATGAAAGATATTTTGTTTAAAGGTTTTCGTAACAATAATATTTATGAGTTATCAATAACCTGTATATCATCTAATGATAACTTATATTTACTTGCTTCTAATAATGATTATTTTTTATGGCATAAAAGATTTGGTCATTTGAATATGAAAACAATTTCTAAGATTTCTAAATTTTATTTAGTTAAAGGTCTTCCAAAAATAGCTTTTAAAAAAGATTATTTTTGTGATTCTTGTCAATTAGAAAAACAAGTTAAATCATCTTTTAAATCTAAAGATTTAGTTTCTACCAATAGACCTTTAGAACTGTTACATTTGGATTTATTTGGTCCTACTCGTGTTTCTTCTTTAAACAAAAGTAAGTATGTTTTTGTTATTGTTGATGATTATTCACATTTTTCATGGGTAAGTTTATTAAAAATAAAAATGATACTTTTGATGAGTTTTCAAGTTTTGTAAAAGAATTCAAAATCAAAAGTCTCTAAACATAGTCACTATTCGAAGTGATCATGGAGGAGAATTTGAAAATGAATCTTTTGCAAATTTCTGTGATAAGTATGGTATTACACATAACTTTGCATTTCCTAGAGCATCTCCTCAAAATGGTGTTGTGGAGAGAAAGAATAGGAATTTGCAAGAATGTGCTAGAACTATGCTTATGAACAGTCATTTACTAAAATATCTTTGGGCTGAAACTATTGCTACTGCATGTTATATTTTAAATCGTGTGCTTATTCGACTTATTTTAAACAAAACATCTTATGAATTGTTTTATAACAGGATTCCAAAAGTTTCTTACTTCAAGATTTTTGGATGTAAATGTTTTATCTTAAATACAAGAGATGCTTTAGATAAATTTGATGCGAGATCCAATGAAGGTATTTTTGTTGGATACTCTACTCAAAGTAAAGCATATAGAATATTTAATAAGAAAATATTTACTATTGAAGAATCATTACATGTTAAATTTGATGAATCCTTGACTAAGCCTATTTCTAATACTTCTCCACATGATGATGATCATATCATAGATACTCCTATTGATAATACTGTTATATCTTCTGATGATACTAACATTTCTAATGTTGATGAGACTACTACCGAGTTACCTAAAGCATATGTTGAAGTAAGGAATCATCCACATGATTTGGTTATTGGAGATATAAATCAAGGCGTTCAGACGAGATCCAAGTTGAACTACATGACACAAATTGCTTTCATATCACTCATTGAACCGAAGAATATCAAAGAAGCATGTGCAGATGATTTTTGAACAATTGCAATGCAAGAAGAGTTAAATCAGTTTGTCAGAAATGATGTTTGGGATCTTGTACAACGTCCTACTGATCATCCAGTCATCGGTACCAGATGGGTCTTTAAGAACAAACTTGATGAATCAGGTCAAGTTATTAAGAACAAAGTAAGGTTAGTAGCACAAGGATACAATCAAGAAGAAGGTATTGATTTTGATGAAACTTATGCACCAGTAGCTAGGCTTGAATCAATTCGTATTTTACTTGCTTTTTCTTACTTTATGAATTTCAAACTTTATCAAATGGATGTTAAAAGTACCTTTTTAAATGGTTTTATTAAGGAAACTGTTTATGTTGAACAACCTCCAGGTTTTGAACATGAAAAATTTCCAAACCATGTTTTTAAACTTAAGAAAGCTTTATATGGTTTAAAACAAGCACCCCGTGCTTGGTATGATAGATTAAAAAGTTTTCTTTTAAATTCTGATTTTAAGATGGGAAGAGCAGATACAACTCTCTTTATTAAACATGTTAATAAAGATATCTTAATTATTCAAATATATGTTAATGATATTTTATTTGGATCCACTAACGATAATTTTGTCAAGAATTTTCTAAGACTATGCAGAGTGAATTTGAGATGAGCCACAAGGGCGAACTTACTTACTTCTCGGTCTGCAAATAAAGCAACTGAAGGATGGAATCTTCATTTCCCAGTGCAAGTATGCAAAGGAACTTCTGAAAAGATTTGGTATGGAAAATTCTGGTCATAAGAATACTCCTATGAGTACTACTACATTCCTAGACAAAGATGAAAATGGTAAGAATGTTGATCAGAAACTATATCGAGGTATGATTGGTTCTTTCCTATATATTATTTCAAGTAGATCTGATATTATGTTCAGTGTTTGCTTATGTGCTAGATATCAATCAATTCCTAAGGAATCACATCTTAAAGCAGTGAAAAAGATTTTTCGATATATTAATAACACAATCAATTATGGCTTATTTTATCCAAAATCAAGCACATTTGATTTATTATCATATAGTGATGCTGATTTTGCTGGATGTAAATCTGATCGGAAGAGTACTAGTGGTACTTGTCACTTTTTGGGACATTCACTAGTATCATGGTTCAGTAAAAAGCAAAATTCTGTATCATTATCAACAACCGAAGCAGAATATATCGCTGCTAGTGTTGCATGTGCTCAAATTTTATGGATGAAATAAACCTTATTTGATTATGGCATGTCTATCACAAACTCACCTATTATGTGTGATAATACCAGTGCTATTAACTTATCTAAGAATCCAGTTCATCATTCACGTACTAAGCATATTGATATTAGACATCATTTTCTACGTGATCATGTTTTAAAAGGTGATATTTCTCTAAATTTATATCAACTGATAATCAAATTGCAGATATTTTTACAAAACCTCTTAAAGAAGATATTTTTATGAGATTTCGAAGAGATTTGGGTATTTGCAATATTTCTGATCCTTGAATATTTTTTAGAATTATTTTAAGGCATTTTTCAACAATTAGTCGACTTATCAAGACCTATTAGTCGACTTATTAAACACCTAGTCGACTAAATTGCATCTAATAGAAACATGGATTTTTTGATTTCTAAAAGTTAGTCGACTATATTGACCAACTAGTCGACTAGTAAGTGGATTAGTCGACTAGTCACAAACACCAAGTCGATTAACCATGTGAAAAACTGTGTTCTGTTATTGGTTTTTTAACTTTCGAAACCCGACCCATTTCATTAAATCTGGATCCGATCTTACTCTCTTTTTAATCCTAACCGTTGATTTGGTTTTTACTTCTCTATTCTACCTTTTACCCTCATAAAAACCCTAGTTTTTCACCCGTTTCTTCTTCCCAGCCGCTGGAACCGTCGACTACAGGGATCAAGTTGCAGCTGTGAACCCATTTTTTTCCTCCTTCAATTTCTTGGTAAATTCGTTCCAATCTCTGCAGTTTCCTTCCAATTCTTGCTTTATATTCCTTTAATTTGAGTTCTAATCATGTCTAGATCTAAGAAAACCAAATTTACTTCATCTTCTTCCTCATCTCAAGTTGATTTCAGGGCTTTTCTGAAAAATCTTGCCCTAGAAGATGACTTCCTTAGAATTTCCTCCTTAGAAATTTTACCTGGTGGGTTTGTTAAATATGAGGACTTTAATGATTATGATATTGTCTCATATTTATAAAATTGTGGTATTTATCATATGTTCTCTACGGATTCTAGGCAAGGCTATTATCCTTTCTTGATTCACTTATTTTATACCAATTTAACCTATAAAGACAATGAGGATGATGTTCATATATATTCTATGGTTAAAGGTATTAATATTAAGTTATCCCCTAAATCCATAGGCCGTATCTTTTCAATTCCTTATCACGGCCTCTCTATTAATGACATTAATATGGATGATACGGAGGACTTATCGAATATATTTCTTCCAGGTCAAGGATTACTTATGTCGAACAATAAATTGAAACCCATTCCCCGTCTTATAGGTCGTATCCTTGCCTATAATATTTGCCCTAAAACCGGGAGTTATAACTATTATTCCTGTGATTTAGCAACTTGTGTCTATGCCATTATGGCTGGACTAGAAATCAATTGGGCAAAGATTATTTTTGATACTCTTGTTAAGGATCATACCTCTTTCCTTCCATATGGAGCCTTTTTATCACACGTGTTTCGGAAATTTCACATAGATCTTGTTTCTGAAACTAGTGTTATCAAAGTCTTCGAACCTTTTGATCGTACAGTTCTTCATCGTATGAAACTTCACGATTTTCCTCATCCTCCACCACAACCACCCTCTCCTCCTCCACAATGTTCAACTCAAGCTCCTTCTTCCTCTACTCAACCTCCTTTCACTGAACCCCCTTCATCCCAGCCACCTCCTTCATATGCAGATGCCTTCTACAACTCTCTTTCTATTGAGATAGAATCTTTTCATGCCAAACAACAATTCATTCAGGACTCTCAGACTGCATTGCTCGAAAATTAATCTTTACTGATGACTCATTTTGAGCATATGCAACTGAAGATGGACTCGTTTGCATCCACTCAAACGGAGATTCTGAATATCCTCAAGACCCATTTTCCACCACCTCCTCCTCCCGGATCCGACATTTGATGATTATGGAATTGGCTTTGCTACGTGTTTTGTTTTTTGGAAGTTCTTGCATCTTTATGTATTTTTCTTTTTTTCGACTCTTTTAATTTGTACTTAATTCTGGAAACAATGGTTGTTTGGAAACAATGTATCTTTTATGATCTCTGCTATTTCTCCTTTTGTTCATGACAAAGGGGGAGAAAAATTCTGTGTTACATATGTTATGGCAATGGATATTGACATGTGTGTTATGGCAATAGATATATGATGGATATTGACATATGACAATACAAGGAACACTTAACTTTATGCAGGGGAGAACAAGAACACTTGACTTGTTACATATCTATTTGTTATAACCTGTTTACTGCAGGGGGAGTTTTCATAAACACAGGTTGTCATCATCAAAAAGGGGGAGAATGTTAAAGCCTACAAGATTGAAAGATTTTGATGATAGACAAGCATTTATACAGAGTTATGATTACTCAGCCTAAGTTGAAGATTTTGGGTATTTTTGTGTTTTTTAGAATAATTGTTAAAAGCCTTGAACACACACATATACCTATATAGTCGACTTGACTTCTATGTATAGTCGACTAACCTAACCTATAGTCGACTTTAGAAAATCCCTAGTCGACTAAGTTCTTCTAAAAAATATCCCAACTTTCTGTTTGTTTTCTGGCATCAAAATTAATCGACTTGACCTCTAAGTATAGTCGACTAACCCATTCTATAGTCGACTAACCATGTCTATATCGTCGACTAAAAATAGTTTTCCAGAAACTTAGTATCCGTATCAGCCTATGTATAGTCGACTTGCCCTATATATTAGTCGACTAATCTTTGTAAATTTTGTTCTTCTAGTCGACTACCCTCCTACCCTAGTCGACTAATAGCAGTTTATAACTGTTGTGCAGTTGGTGAATTCTGGTGTTTTAACCAACGTTTCAAAATTCAAATTTGTCCTGATAACTACCCTAACTGACTATAGATTTCACCTATAAATAGGAATGTTGTCATAAGATCAATTCACCAATTCAAATATCAAGTTTTCAGCCTAAAAACTCTCTTCAAAATTTTGTTTTCTGAAAACCTGTTTCACTTTCTATTTCTTCACCAATTCCTACTTTATTGTGAAGATTTCTGAAAGTCCACCTATAAGAGACCTTGTCCACAAGCACATTCAGATTCAAGGTTTATAGGATCAGTTGTAATCATTCAAAGAGGAGCATTGTACAAGGGCGTCTTCTTGGTGTAGAAGAGGAGTTGTACAAGGAGTTTGTTCTCTTGGTTGTAAGAGGAGTTGTCCACATTTGGCAAAGGGTGTTTTGTCAAGTGGTGTACAAGGTATTGGTTTTGGGTGTATCCAAATCAGGAAAGGAAAATCTCAAGCAGATTGCTTGGGGACTGGATGTAGGTCACAAGGACCGAATCAGAATAAATCTCTTGTCTTTGAGTTTGCATTATTTTCTGAGTTTTGTCTTGTGAAATTTTATTTCCTGCAAGTAGTTTCGTTTAAAGTTTTATAAACACTATTCACCCCCCCTCTAGTGTTTGTGTTGCTTGAATATAGATCCTACAACATTGTCGAACCACTTTAAATCTTCTATTCTTTGGTTGTGTGGTGATTCTAGTTTTTAATTGCTTGCTAGTAATAGATCTTCTACGCTTCCGCTTTCCCTGCTGAGTCTTCAACTTGGTGTTTCTCTGTTATTTGATCGGTGATAGATCATCAACAATTGATATCAGAGCGATGGCTAGCAAGACAACCATGACAACCAAGTTCGAGGTAGAGAAATTCGATGGAAAGTCCAACTTCCTGTTGTGAAAGATGTGAGTAATATCGTTATTCGTGAAGGAGGGCACACACATGACCCTGCTTGGTATTGAGAAGAAACCATCAAAGATGAAGGATGATGAGTGGAACTACATCGACTTCCAAAGGCGACAATCATACTGTGCCTATCAGATGAGGTCCTCTACAACGTGATGAACGAGCAGACAATTGCTGATCTTTGATGTAGCTAGAGAGCTTTTACATGACGAAGAGTTTATCGAACAAGCTCTTCATGAAGAAGCAGTTATACGATCTTCGGATGAAGGAAGATACGTCTATTCTACAACATCTCAATACTTTTAATAGAATTTTAAGTGACTTGTTAGCTCAAGAGGTTAAACTAGAAGAAGACAAAGCTCTTATGTTATTCTCTTCTCTTCCATCAAATTATGATCACTTGACAACCACTATCATGTATGGTAAAGACACCTTAGAGTTAGAAGATGTCAGGCAGATGCTTTAAACAATGAGCTGATGAAGAAAACAGATTCTATGGAAGAGGCCTCAGGATTGTTTGTGAAGGGCCAGAGGGAAAGATCAAAGAGTAGGAGACTCAAAAGGGATCCAGAAGTTTCTAACAATTTCTCTTGCTACTTTTGCAAGAAACCAGGGCACATCAAGAAAAATTATATGAAATACAAGAAGATGCTGAAGTGGAAAGGCGACAAAGATTCTGATGGGGCTAGTACTAGTAGAAAGTCAGATCAAGCCGAGATTGTCGAAAAAGCAGATGAGAATTCATGTGATGTCTTGACGGCTGAGTCAGGAAAAGGTAAATACTCAGATGCTTGATTACTTGACTCGAGGTGCACATACCACATGTGCCCAAAAGGGAATAGTTCAGTACTTACAAGCCTTATGATGGAGACTCTGTCCTGATGGAAAATGACGCCGTGTATAAGACTGTTGGCATCGACAACATCCGTATGAGGATGTTTGATGAACAGGTTTGAACCCTCACGAACGTTCGACACATTTAGGATTTAAAAAAAAAACTTCTCTCATTGGGAGCTTTGGAAGCTCGAGGGTACAAGTTTTCTGGTGCAGATGGAGGAATCAAAATTATTAAAGGCTCCATGATGATTCTCAATGGAGAACGGGCAGCAAACTTGTACAAGTTGACAGGAAGCATTATTGTTGGTGGTGCTTCAGTAGCAACAAAGAAGGAGGATACTACAAGACTTTGGCACATTCGTCTTGGACACATGAGTGAGCGAGGTCTTCAAGCGCTATACAAAAGGAGTGCTCCACCAGGTATCAAAAATTGCGAACTTAATCTTTGTAAATTTTGCATTATTGGTAGGCAATGTAGAGTAGCTTTCTCTATATCTCAGCACAAGACAAAGGGCTTGCTGGATCCGTAGGCCTTCGCCAGTATCATCCGTTGGGGGTGTTAGGTATTATGTTACTTTCACAAATGATTTTTCAAGAAAAATTTGGGTAACTTCTTGAAGCAAAAAATCGAAAGTATTTCAGAAGTTCAAGGAGTGAAAAATTATGGTGGAAAATCGATAAGGCGGAAGGTGAAAATCTTGAGGTCCAAAAATAGAGGATAGTATATCTCCAAAGAATTCAAAGACTACTTAGAAAGTAAGGGCATCAAACTCCAGCATAGTATTTTAGGGCAGCCACAATAAAATGGAGTAGTAGAGCGCATGAATCGGACGCTTACAGAGCATGCCCGCAATATCAGATTATAGGCTGACATGTCAGAAGGATTTTGGGCAGAGGTGATGAATCATGCGAGTTATCTGGTAAACATGTCACCATCAAAATCTATTGATCTTCATATCCTAGAGGAGATATGGCGAGGAGAGTCTGTGGACTATTCGACCTTACGGATTTTCAGTTGTCCGGCGTATAGTTTGGGTGATGTCAGAAAAGAAACAAACTGGAGTTCAAGTCTAAGAAGTATATCTTCATCGGGTTCACCAAAGGAGTCAAGGATTTTAGACTTTGGGATCCCGAGAAAAAGAGCGCCTTTAACAGTAGAGATATGATCTTTGACAAAGAATCAATGTTGTAAGAAAAGTCAGAGACGGAGGATAAAGCACAAAATAGCGCTTCAGACAGTTCGGCAAACACTTAGGAAAAAGAAGTTGAGTTCTTAGAGAGCCTTAAAAGGCCTGAAAGGTCAGAAGAGGACTTCTCATATTCAGATGGAGACGAACAGGAGGCTACTCAAGAGCAACTTAGATCGTTAAGGCGGTCAGTCAAAGTTACGGTGCCACCAACAAGGTATGACTGGGAAGATGATCATGTCTCTTTCACATTAGTAACAGAAACATGAGATCCTGACAATTACTGGGAAGCGATCGAGACAGATGACCATGACAAGTGGATTACAGCCATGGAGCAAGATATGGAGTCTTTGGATAGAAACCAAATATGAACATTAGTCGATCTTTCAACAAGGAAATAGGATAGCTCTTTCGCAAGAAGAACAATGAGCAATACAAGGTAAGGTTAGTTGCCAAAGGATATGTTCAGAAGGAGGGTATTGACTATAATGAGATTTTTTTCCTATAGTCAAGCATACATCTATTCAAATGTTATTGGCGATAGTTATTCAGTTTAATCTAGAGTTAGAAAAAATGGATATTAAAATAACGTTTCTGTACGGTGAGCTGGAGGAGAAGATATACATGAAATGACCTGAAGGTTATATTCAGGAAGGTAAGAAAATAAGGTGTGTCTTCTAAAAAAAATTCTCTATGGACTTAAGCAGTCTCCTAGGCAACCGTACAAACGGTTCGACTCGTTCATGATCAAGGCCAGATACAACCGATGTGAGTATGATAGTTGTGTCTATTTTAAGCAGAGTAATGATCCGACATATTTGTTGTTATATGTGGATGATATGCTGATTGCTGCAAAAAAACAAGACACATATTCAGAAGCTTAAAGCTTAGCTCAAGAAGGAATTTAACAAGAAAGATTTGGGAGAAGCCAAGAAGATCTTAGACATAGAGATCATTCGAGACAGAGGCTCAGGCAGAATTTGGCTATCCCAGAAGAACTATGTTCTCAAGGTGTTGGAGAGATTCAACATGGCAGAGGCAAGACCAGTCACCACTCTTTTGGCAGGTCACTTGAAATTATTCTCCAAAGCAGTGTCCACAATCACCGGAAGAGGAGGAGGAGATGTCTCGAGTACCATATGCTAGTGCGGTGGGATCACTCATGTATGTTATGGTCTGCACTAGGTCTGACTTAGCCTATGCAGTAGTACAAAAAGTCGGTTCATGTCAAATTCAGGAAAGTAACATTGGGAAGCAATGAAGTGGGTGCTACGATATCTGCGAGGGACTGCGAGACTAGGCTTAGTGTTTCAGAGATTGAAAGTGGAGAAGCCTAGGGTAGTACAAGGCTATGTTGATGCAGATTATGCGAGAGATCTTGATCAGATCTACGACGGGCTATGTGTTCACAGTACCTGAGTGCGTCATTAGTTGGAAGATAGAGTTGTAAGATATAGTTGCTCTTTCAATAAAAGAGGTAGAGTACATAATTGCAGTTGAAGCATCAAAGGAAGCATTTGAAAAACACCTAGAGGGGGTTGAATAGGTGTTATGCTAATCAAATGCACTTTTAAAAACTAGTTAAGATGTATGATGCAAGCGGTCACTCAAAATAAGAAATTGAAGCCGAATTCCCGGTGAAGGGCTCTAAAACTTCTCCTCTTTGATTCCTCTAGATGATGAGTGGAGGTGCTTAATTGCTTCCTTATTGATATGAGTATAGACCGAAAATGCAAGAAGATGAAATGAATGCAATATTGAAAACAAGACAAATAGTATCACAAGTATAAGAATGTAAAGCAATAAAGAGCAAAAAAAATCAATCGCAAACACAAGAGAATTTGTTTCGAGGTTCGAGCCACTGCTCTACGTCCCTGCCTTCACCGCTATGAAGGATTTTCACTATATCCACAAAGGAAACTTCCACACAGGAACCTTACACCTAAGGGATTACAATTGGTCTACTCAAGACTGGATACCCAACTCCAACAATACTATCCTCCACACAAGAGGAACCATAACTCAATGGAATACAAGTCACTTGGTGATCTGGAAAGACCACAAACACTCTCTTACAATTTTTATAGAGTGGAGTATGATTTTAGGCTCAAGAAGTAAAGTGAGAGAAAAATTTCAGTAGTAAAGATTTAGAAGACTTGAAAACCAACTGAAAATTTTTGCAATAGAAAGAACTTTGAAAATGGAAAGCTATAAACACTTCTCTCTTGAAAACACTTGAAACTTGGATATTTTTCTTGTTCAAAATCAAAACCCATGCCCTCTATTTATAGGCAAGGGGTGAACAGCATTCAAGAGTGAAGTCAGGTAAATTGAGGTGAGTTTGACCTCTAGGAAACATAAAATGACCGTTGAAACTTATTAAAATTAAAACAAATTAAAAAGGTATCCGTTATGCCAACTTGGACGACTGCCAGTCGACCAACACGTCATCTAAAATATAGCTGTTGGCTCCGGCCGACCGCCCGGCCGACCGCAAGTCAATTTAAAAAGAAAATTTTGAACTGCCGGTCGACCGGCACAAACAGAGAGTGAGCCCATGCAGTCGGTCGACCGATCGGTCGACCGTAGGGGTTGACGGTTGACCGACCTGGTCAACTAGCAAACGTGCACAGACGTGCACGTCCACGGCCAAGAGGCCCGGTCGACTGACCGGTCGATCGCTTTGGCATGAAATAGCTACGGTCGACCGGCTGGTCGACCGTTATGGCCTAAAATGGACTTTAAACAGATTTTTAAACTTTGAAATATTTTTAAAATATTTTGAATTGATTTGAGGGTTATGTAGCATAGTATAGGAGATAAAATACATGTTCTAAACTTAATATAAAAATTTGAAAAATTATGAAACATGTATTAATACCAAACATGCAACAAAATCAATACTACCAAAAACTTGTATTTTTGAAAAGTGTATTTTTGTGTGTGCAACTTCTTGAGCACATCTATCCTATCCTTACTCTTTAACATACTAAAATTTTACAAAGGTCTAGGTAACTACAAGATCTTCAATCGGGCTTTTCCATTTGCATCATTGAATTACTTGAATTCTTGATCCCGTATTTGAGTCATCTTGAGTCAACACCACCTTCCTTTAGGGGAAGAAACTTCTTGAATCCTTAGAATCCTGAAATAATCTTAAACACTTAAACTTGATTAGTACAAATAATTATATATGTTTTGTGATCATCAAAACTCTAAAACCGGGTGATTGTAACCTTGGGCCAACAATCTCCCCCTTTTTGATGATGACAAAACATATGAGTTATTTTAAAAAATGTGAAAGGAGATTGAAAAAGCTCCCCCTCAAATCATGCTATTATCAAGTATAAGAAAAGAATATGTTCTTTACAAATAAAATGAACTTTACAAAAAAAAAAAATGCATTAAAAAAAAATAATAACTCAAAAGTATTTCTCACTCTTTTTGTTATGCATCAAAAATGGTCAAGTCAACAAAACATTTTTGAAGAGCATTTGCAAAAATTCTCATGAATCCATAATGCAAACATTTAATTCATCACAAATAAATGAAAATCTATTATAATCTAGTGGTTTAGTAAAAATATCCGCAAGTTGAAAATCGGTGGAAACATAATCAATTTCAATATCACCTTTCTCATAATGATCTCTAAGAAAGTAATATCGAATGTCAATATGCTTTGTCTTATTATATTGATTTGCATTTTTAATCATATGAATAGTACTGGTATTATCACAAAATATTTTAATATGGTCATAATGCAAATCATAGTCAAGGAGAGTATGTTTCATCCAAAGGACGTCTGCACAACAAGCCCCGGCCGCAACATACTCCGCCTCAGCGGTTGAAAGGGTTACAGAATTTTGCTTTTTGGAAGACCATGAAACAAGACAATTTCCTAGAAACTGACAGGTTCCACTAGTACTCTTCCTATCTACTTTACAACCCGCATAGTCAGCATCTGAAAAACTTGTCATGAAAAATTGTCTGCTCTTCGGATACCACAAACCCATTCCAATGGTGCCCTTAAGATATCTAATAATGCATTTTACCGCAATCAAATGAGAGTCTTTAGGACACGATTGAAATCTAGCACATAGATAAATACTAAACATAATATCCAACCTACTAGCCGTTAAATATAACAAACTACCAATCATGCTATGATAGAGTTTAATGTCATACATTTATACTTTGTTCATCCTTGTCAAGTTTTGTTGTGGTAGCCATGGGAGTTTTGCTTGTCTTAGCCCCTTCAAGCCTAAATTTCTTGATGAGTTCCTTCGTGTACTTGACTTGACTTATAAAAATTCCATCACTCCTTTGCTTTATTTGGAGTCCAAGGAAGTAGTTAAGTTCGCCCATAATAGACATCTCAAATTTCTCCTTCATACATGATTCAAAATCTTTGCAAAATTTTTCATTAGTAGATCTAAATATAATATCATCAACATACATTTGAACAATATGAATATCATTATCAACATGTTTAGTAAACAAAGTGATATCTATTGTTCCTTTAGCAAAACCATTAGAAATAAGAAATGATGAAAGTCTTTCATACCAAGCTCTAGGAGCTTGTTTTAAACCATATAAAGCTTTGTCTAGTTTGAAAACAAAATCCGGATGTGTAGGATCAACAAACCCGGGGGTTGTTCAACATACACCTCCTCTTCAATAAAACCATTTAAAAATGCACTTTTGACATCCATTTGAAAAAGTTTAAAATCTTTATAGGAAGCAAAAGCAAGTGTTATCCGTATGGCTTCAAGCCGTGCTACGGGTGCAAATGTTTCCTCAAAATCGATACCTTCGATTTGGGTGTAACCTTGGGCCACTAACCTAGCTTTATTCCTAACAACATTGCCCGATTCATCCAACTTGTTTCTAAAAATCTATTTTGTGCCAATTGTTGGTCTATCATGGGATCTAGGACAAGATGTCAAACTTGGTTGTGCTCAAATTGATTGAGCTCCTCTTGCATGACAAGCAACCAATATGAGTCGCCCTCGGCTTCGAGGATGTTCTTTGGTTCAAAATGAGAAATAAAAACATAATGACCACAATGATCATGGAGCTTGGAACGAGTGGTTACCCCTTTTGATACATCACCTATAATGAGACCCTCGGGATGATATGGAGTGAATCTCCAATCCTTTGGAAGTGGTTGTGTTGGCTCCATTTTAACTTCACTTTGCACATCAATCTTTGGCTTGTCTTCTTGTATAGGTGAGTCCTTCAAGGTTATTCTCTCCCTTAAGGTATCTATTTCTACAACATTCTCAATAAAAATATTAGATTCCTCAAATTTATATGTATAGATTCTTCAATAGTCATAGTAGATTTATTAAAGACTTTATAGGCTTTACTAGTTTTAGAGTAACCAATAAAAATAGCTTCATAAGATTTTGCATCAAACTTTTCAAATTATCTTTAGTATTTAAAACAAAACATTTAGAACCAAAAACTTTAAAATAAGAAACATTTGGTTTTCTTGAATAGTAAATTTTGAAAGAAGTTTTAGAAGTGTTTTTGTAAAGAAAAACCCTATTTGATATGTAATAAGATGTTTTTACGGTCTCGGCCCATAGGTATTGAGGGAGACCGTATTCATTTATCATAGCCCTAGCCATTCTTGTAGTATTCAATTTTTCCTCTAAACTACTCCATTTTGTTGTGGAGTTCTAAGACAAGATAATTCATGTTTAATCCATGTTCTTAACAGTAAGTGATAAAGGATTGGCTATTGAATTCACCACCTCTATCACTCCTTATTCGTAAAATTGAAGAATCTTTTTTTCCTTTTCAACTCTTTTCCTAAATATTTGAAAATGTGAAAAGACTTGATTTTTATGTTCTAAAAAGAAAACCTAAGTAAAACGAGAAAAATCATCAACCAATACAAAAGCAAAGCGATTCTAACTTAGACTTTTGGTTTTAGTAGGATCAAACAAATCCATATGAATTAACTCAAAGGGTCATGATGTCATGATATCCTTGATGGATTTGAAAGAGGACTTGGTTTGTTTCCCAAGTTGGCACGCATCATAAATGCGGTCCTTTTCAAATTTCAAATAAGGAATACCTTTCACCGCTTCCTTATTGTTTATTCTACATAGATAGTCAAAAGAAATATGGCCTAGTCTCCTATGCCCACAACCAAGAGTCATCATTGAAGGCATTCAAACATGTGGCATCGCATAGCATATTAGACATATCAATCATGTATACATTGCTTTCACGAAATCTAAAAAGTATACATGCATTAGTTTGTCTATCAAATACATTACAAGCTAAATCACATTAAAACCTTTGTCACAAAGTTGACTAACACTCAAGAGATTATATTTGAGGCCATCAACTAAAGCAACATTCTCAATCATAGGAGATGAACCAAGTTTAATGTTACATATACCAACAATCTTTCCTTTGGAGTCATCTCCGAAGGTGACGGTGTCACCTTCATGGTATCTTGATAGGGTTGCAAAGTTGTTGATATCCCGTGTCATGTGCCTTGAGCAACCACTATCAAGATACCACCGCTCCCTACGTTTTTGAGATTTGGAGTGTACCTACATCATGTAACATATTTGTTTGGTACCCAAATTTTCTTGGGTCCTTTAATATTAGCATTACAAACCCAAACATGATTATTTGAGGCTATCAAAACAAATTTAGCCAAGTGACCCTTTCGGCCACAATAAGTGCATGCATAAAATTTATCATACATGAATGCATGATGAGTGCGTGGAGTGTGAACATGTTTGGTTTGTGTGGTGAGTTTAGCATGTGTGAGTGCAAATGTTGAGACTTATAAGTATGGGTGTGTGTAGCATGAGTTTGTTTCTTTGGGATATGTTTCTTAGGAAACATAGCCTCCAATCTAGATTTGTCAAATTCATATTTCTTTAAAACTTCTCCTAAAGAGTTAATTCTATTCTTTAGCATAGAAATCTCATCTTTATCTATTTGTGAAAATTTTGCTTTACAAGAAATTTATAAGCATCAAAATCTTTTTGAGTAGAAGTGAGAGTTGAAAACAAATCATCCTTTTCTTTTGTGAGTATAAAAATTTTGTGGTTAAGAGTTTCATTTTCCTTTTTCATTTTTAAATATTTCTATTTAAGAAAATCATAATTATGAGATAATTCTTCAATAGATTCTCCTAATTCATCCATAGATAATTCACAATCGTCAATAGATGATTCGGGTGTTACATTATTTGTGTTATCATTTGCCATGAAACACATGTGGGCCGTGTCAACTTCTTTGTCAGATTCACTCTCCGAATCCCATGTAGCCTTTAAAGCCTTCTTCTTGTATGGCTTCTTGGAGGTGGAGGGTTTGCTCTTATTTTTCGGACACTCCGCAAAGATGTGCCCCGGCTTCCGGTAATTGAAGCAAATGATCTTCTTTTCTTCCTTTCCTTGCCATCTTCTTCTATTTGAAATTTATCTTTGTTGTACATTCTCCGAACATTCTTCACAATAAGAGAGAGATCTTCATCATCCTCTTCTTCATTATCTTCGTCGGAGTAGGTGGAAGAGCTTTTGAAAGCGATCGCTTTCTTCTTCAGAGGAGCCATCTCTTCTCTAGCCTTTCTTTCCATCTCATGGGTCTTAAGGTTCCCAATAAGACCAATGAGCTCCATTTTCTCCTTCTCGTTGAGCTCCTTCAAGGTTGTAGCTTTGACTTCCCAAGATGGTGGGAGTGCACGAATGATCTTCCTCGCCTTTTGATCGTTGTCAATGCCGTCACCTAAAGAAGCAAGACCGTTAGTTATTTTTGTAAATTTTGTAACCATATCTCAATGGACTCATTTTCTTGCATGGTAAAGTTTTCATATTGGGAACGTAAGAGATCAATTTTAGCCCTCTTTACTTGTGATGTTCCTTCATGAGTGACTAAAAGGTGAGTCCAAATTTCATATGCGGATTTGCAGTGTATGACTTTAGCAATGTCATCGTCATTAAGAGCTTGAAGTAAGGCATAGTGTGCCCTAGTATTAGCGTCAAACTCTTTCGTAGTAATATCGGACCAAGTGTCCTCATCGCCAAGGGGTGCACTAAAGGATTTAGTCACCGCCTTTGCAACCCGGCTTCCTAAGGATTGCAAAAATACGGTCATCTTAACTTTCCATATGGGAAAGTTAAGGCCATCAAACTTGGGTGGGGTCTTAATACCTTCGGCCATCTTTACTAATGTGTATGAGGATGAAATATGAAAAAGATGATTAGCAATTAAGGATCTTTCTAAGGTTGTTAAGCCAAGAAACTAGAGATCAAAACTCTGATGCCAACTGAAAAACACCTAGAGGGGGGGTGAATAGGTGTTATGCCAATCAAATGCACTTTTAAAAACTAGTTAAGATGTATGATGCAAGCGGTCACTCAAAAAAAAAAAATTGAAGCTGAATTTTTGGTGAAAGGCTCTAGAACTTATCCTCTTTGATTCCTCTAGATGATGAGTTGAGGTGCTTAATTGCTTCCTTATTGATATGAGTATAGACCGAAAATGCAAGAAGATGAAATGAATGCAATATTGAAAACAAGACAAATAGTATCACAAGTATTAGAATGTACAGCAATAAAGAGCAAGCAGAAATCAATCGCAAACACAAAAGAATTTGTTTTAAGGTTCGAGTCACTGCTCTACGTCCCTGCCTTGACCACTATGAAGGATTTTTACTATATCCACAAAGAAAAGTTCCACACAGGAACCTTACACCCAAGGGATTACAATTGGTCTACTCAAGACCGGAGTACCCAACTCCAACAATACTATCCTCCACACAAGAGGAATCACAACTCAATGGAATACAAGTCACTTGGTGATCTGGGAAGACCACAAAACACTCTCTTACAACTTCTTATAGAGTGGAGTATGATTTTAGGCTCAAGATGTAAAGTGAGAGAAAAATTTCAGTAGTAAAGATTTAGAAGTCTTGAAAACCAACTGAAAATTTTTTTAATAGAAAGAACTTTGAAAATGGAAAGCTATAAACACTTCTCTCTTCAAAATACTTGAAACTTGGATATTTTTCTTATTCAAAATCAAAACCCATGCCCTCTATTTATAGGCAAGGGATGAACAACATTCAAGAGTGAAGTCAGGTGATTTGAGGTGAGTTTAACCTCTTACATAAAATGACCGTTGAAACTTATTAAAATCAAAACAACTTCGAAAGGTATCCGTTATGCCAACCTGGACGACCGGCCGGTCGACCGACACGTCATCTAAAATATAGTCGTTGGCTGCAGTCGACCGCCCGGTCGACCGCAGGTTAATTTAAAAAGAAATTTTTGAACTGCCAGTCGATCGGCACAAACAGAGAGTGAGGCCCATGCAGTCAGTCGACCGATCGGTCGACCACAGGGGTTGATGGTCGACCGGTCGGTCGACCGGCAAACGTGCACAGACGTGCACGCCCACGGCCAAGAGGCCCGGTCGACCGCTTTGGCTTGAAATAGCTACGGTCGACCGGCCGGTCGACCGTTATGGCCTGAAATAGACTTTAAACAGATTTTTGAACTTTGAAATATTTTTAAAATATTTTGAATTGGTTTGAGGGTTATGTGGCATAGGAGATAAAATACATGTTCTAAATTTGATATAAAAATTTGAAAAATTATGAAACATGTATTAATACCAAACATGCAACAAAACCAATACTACCCAAAACTTGTTTTTTTGAAAAGTGTATTTTTGTATGTGTAACTTCTTGAGCACATCTATCCTATCCTTACTCTTTAACATACTAAAATCTTACAAGGGTCTAGGTAACTATAAGATCTTCAATCGAGTTTTTCCATTTGCATTGTTGAGTTACTTGAATTCTTGATCCCGTATTTGAGTCATTAAACACCACCTTCCTTTAGGGGAAGAAACTTCTTGAATCATTTGAACCCTTAAATAATCTTAAACACTTAAACTTGATTAGTACAAATAACTATATATGTTTTGTAATCATCAAAACTCTAAAACTGGGTGATTGTAACCTTGGGCCAACAACATTGTGGTTGAGAGGATTGGTTGAGACATTTAGTATCATACGTGATTCAATTCTGGTCATTGCGATAGTCAGAGTGTGATTCATCTCGCTATGGATCACATGTATCATAAGCGGACGAAACATATTGATGTGAGATCTCACAAGATATGTCAGTGAGTCGTGAATGATAAGGTGATCGATTTGGTAAAGATCAATATGAAGAAGAATCCAGCAGATATGATGACGAAAATCATCCTGGTGGAGAAGTTCAGAGCATCTCTGAACTTCATTAAGATTCTCCAAAGGTAAAGTGGCGAATGGGTTCTTGGGGGAGCCATGTGAAGTCACAAAAGCGGGGAGAAATTAAAGCGAATGAAGCAGATGTCAATTTCTACGGAGGGACTCAATGAACATGATTCAAGGTGGAGATTATTAGTATTTGGAGTCCCTCATTTTCATTGGAGAAGAATTCAGGTTCAGGTGGAGGTGTTACTGTTGGCCCAAGGTTACAATCACCCATGATTAGTGTATTTTGATGATTACAAAACATATTAGTTATTTGTACTAATAATATTTGTTGTTTAAGTGTGTTTCAGGTTTCTATTCATTCTAGAAGTCTTCTCTCACAAATACAAGGATTTGGACTCAAGTCAACTCCAATTGGGCTCAAGGAACAAGTGTTGAAGATCATATGAAGAAGCCTATTGAAGATCTTGAAGTCCTTAGAATCTTTGTAAGAATAGAATGTTAAAGTTTGAGTCTTGGTTATTTGGCTCTAGGATACACACACACAAAATTTGGTTTTGATAAAATTTGTCTTGTTTTCATTTTCAAAATTTGGTTTCATGCCTTAGTAGAGATTTACATGAACCTAAGTTTTATAAAATAAATATCTTGTCTAGATCATGTATACATACTCCTACTAACATGTTACTCTAGTTTGTTTAAACCTAAAACAATTTTTCAAATTTTTCCTAGTTCAAAATCCTGCAGTTTTTCCCTTTTCAGGCTGACCGGCCGACCGGCCCGGTCGACCGGCACCATAGCCTGGACGTGCACGTCTGTGCACGTCCGTCGGTCGACCGCACCGGTTGACCGACCAAGAGCACACTGCTCTCTGGTTTTCTGAGTCGACCGGACCGGTCGACCGGAAGAAGGAAACTGTGTTTCCTCTTTTGGGACGGTCGACCGGACCGGTCGACCGAGAGCCAACGGCTCTTTGCAGCTGGGCTGGCGGTCGACCGGACCGGTCGACCGCCAGGCCTGCAACAATCCAACGGCTCTTTCCTCTTTGGGCTATTCTGAAAAACTGTTTTTGTTTTCTGCTTTAACAGATTTTTGGAGAGTTGTTGGGGAGCTTTTGCAGGTCAAATTAGGTGTAAAGAAATTGTTTTTAACCTATTTTCTAACCCTATAAATAGAGGAGAAGTCTCTCTTGCATATTACCTAGAAAAATCCTCAAGTTTGTGTTGTTTTCAAAAGAGAAAAGAAAAGAGTTTAAAGCCTTCATTCCAATTCTTTTAAAGTTTGTTTTTTTAGTTGTGTTTGATTGTCTATATCACTCTACAACTGAAGTTTTCTCACCACACTTCATAGAGCCAAAAATCCTATACTCATTCTATAGTGAAGTTGTAATAGAAGTGAGAGTGTTTGTAAAAGAGTTTGAGAAAAAGTGTAGTGATCTTGTTGTGATCACTTTGTTCTTGTAATCCTTTCCTTGTGGAGCAACCTCTTCGGTAGAGGTCCTTTGTACTCGATGGAGCTCGGTGCTCGGTCTTCGGTAGACCAAATTGTAAAGGCGTCCTCGGTGGATAGTGGAAACCCTTCACGGAGGTGAAGGCGGGGAGTAGAGCGGTGGCTCGAACCTCGAAACAAATATTTGTGTTTGCGATTGCCTTTGCGTCCAATTCTTGCTTTAAATTCCTCTAACACTTTATTGCTCCTTATTACTTGCTTGTGATCTTGTATCTTTTTTGTGCTTTTAATTCAAGCTTGTAATTCTTGTGATATATTGTGTGCATCTCATTTCTCATCATCATACTTTGCCTTGATCGATCATATCTCAATACAACAAGGTTGCATTGCGCACCTCTAACCCATATCAAGGGGAATTGGGAGGAAGGAGTTCAGAACCTCGCAAGGGGTATTCGGCTCTTAGTCTTGTTTTTGAGAGATCGTTGCATCATTCATCATACTTAGTTCAAAAAGATCATTAGATTAGCAATTACACCTATTTACCCCCCCTCTAGGTGTTTTTCAATTGGTATCAGAGCTTGGACTCTAGGATTTGGTTTAACAACCTTAGAGAAGATCCTAATTTGCTAATCATTTCATTCATATTCATATAGTAAAAATGGCCGATGGAATTAAGACCCCTCCTAAGTTTGATGGACTTAACTTTCCCATATGGAAAGTTAAGATGACCGTGTTTTTGCAATCTCTAGGTAGCCGAGTTGCAAAAGCCGTGACTAAGTCCTTTAGTGTACCCCCCGGTGACGAATCCACTTGGTCCGAAATAGAGACTAAGGAATTCGATGCCAATGCCAAAGCTCACTATGCACTTCTTCAAGCCCTTAATGATGATGACATTTCTAGGGTTATCCATTGCAAATCCGCATATGAGATTTGGTCACACTTGATAGTCACTCATGAGGGGACCTCACAAGTAAAGAAGGCTAAGATTGACCTTCTTCGGTCCCAATATGAAACATTTAGCATGCAAGAAAATGAAACCATAGATGATATGGTTACAAGATTTACCAAGATTACTAATGGACTCTCTTCTTTAGGTGAAGATATCAACAATGATCAAAGAGTAAGGAAGATCATCCGTGCTCTTCCTCCTTCATGGGAAGTTAAAGCAACAACCTTGAAGGAACTCAACGACAATGAAGAGATGGAGCTTATAGGTCTCATTGGGAACCTCAAAACCCATGAGATGGAAAGGAAAGCTAGGGAGGATATGGCTCCTTCCAAAAAGAAGACTATCGCCTTCAAGAGTCAAGCTACACACTCCGATGAAGACGATGAAGAAGAAGATGATGAGGAGCTCTCACTCCTTGTTAAGAATGTCCGGAGGATGTACAACAAGGCGAAGTACCAAGGTAGAAGAAGATGGCAAGCAGGCGAAGAAGAAAGAAGGATCACTTGTTTCAATTGCCAAAAGCCCGGACACATTGTTGCGGAGTGTCCGGACAAAGCTAAGCCCTCCACTTCAAAGAAGCCTTACAAGAAGAAGGCTATGAAGGCAACTTGGGATTCGGAGACCGAATCCGAGGAAGAAATAGACACCGCCAACATGTGCTTCATGGCAAATGAAGGCACAAGCAAGGTAACCTCTTCCACTCCTTTAGATAATGAACTTTCAATGGATGAGTTAGAAGAAGCTTTTGTTGAGTTGTCACAAAATTATGATTTCTTAAAGAAAAAGTATTTAAAAATGAAAAAGGAAAATGAATCTTTAAGTCATCAAGTTTTTACTCTTACAAAAGAAAAGGATGATTTGGTTTCCACCTTGGCCACTACTAAAAATGATTTTGAAAAATATAAGATTTCTTGCAAAGGTAAGGCCCCACTAATTGATTCTAGTGAAGTTTCTATGCTTAAGGAAAGATTAGACTCATTAAGTGTTGTTTTGAAAAATTGTGAGTTTAACAAGAAGAAAATTGAGGCTATGTTTCCTAAGAAACAAGCCCCAAAGAAAAATGCTCATGCTCATGTTCATGTTCATGCTACACAACCTAAACAACATGGCAAAACCCAAAACATGCTCACACTACACGTACACATCATGCATTCATGTATGGTAGAGTGTTCTCATGTTCACATTGTGGACGGAAAGGGCACTTAGCCAATTTTTGCTATGATAGATTAAACGTATCACGTTATAATGTTTGGGTTCGAGGCACTAACTTTAAAGGACCCAAGAAAGTTTGGGTACCAAAATCAACAATTATGTTAAATGATATAGGTACTTTCCAAAGCCCAATGACGTAGAGGATTGTGGTATCTTGATAGCGGTTGCTCAAGGCACATGACATGGGACATCAACAACTTTGCAACCCTATCAAGATATCATGAAGGTGGCACCGTCACCTTCGGAGATGACGCCAAGGGTAAAATCATCGGTATTGGTAATGTAAAACTTGGCACCTCTCCTTTAATTGAAAATGTAGTTTTAGTTGATGGCCTCAAGCATAATCTCTTGAGTGTTAGTCAACTTTGTGATAAAGGTTTTGATGTTGTTTTTGATAATGTTGCTTGTAAAGTAATTGATAGAACTTCTAATGTTTGTGTATTTTTCGGTTTTCGTGAAAGTAATGTTTATATGATTGATATGTTAAATATGTCTTGTAATATTACTTGTTTGAAAGCCCTCGATGATGACTCTTGGTTGTGGCATAGGAGATTAGGCCATATTTCTTTTGATCACATTTCTAGGTTAAACATAAAGGAAATGGTGAAAGGTATTCCTTGCTTGAATTTTGAAAAGGACCAAGTTTGTGACGCATGTCAATTTGGGAAACAAACTAAGTCTTCTTTCAAGTCAATTAAGGATATCATGACATCACGTTCTTTGGAGTTAATCCATATGGATCTTTTTGGCCCTACACAAACCAAAAGTCTAAGTGTGAATAGATTTGCTTATGTTTTGGTTGATGACTTTTCAAGGTTTACTTGGGTTTTCTTTCTTGAACACAAAAACCAAGCATTTTCGTATTTCCAAACTTTTAAGAAAAGAGTTGAAAAAGAAAAAGATGTTTCGATTTTGAGAATAAGAAGTGATAGAGGAGGTGAATTCATTAACCAACCCTTTACCACTTTTTGTGATGAACATGGAATAAAGCATGAACTATCTTGTCCTAGAACTCCACAACAAAATGGAGTAGTTGAACGGAAAAATAGAACATTATAAGAGATGGCTAGGACAATGCTAAGTGAATATGGTCTACCACATTATTTGTGGGCCGAGACCGTTAATACATCATGCTATATATCAAATCGTGTTTTCTTATGTAAAAATACTACTAAAACTTCTTTTGAAATGTACTTTTCTAGAAAACCAAATGTTTCTTATTTCAAAGTTTTTGGATGCAAATGTTTTGTTTTAAATACAAAAGATAATTTAGGAAAGTTTGATGCTAGATCTTATGAGGTTATTTTTGTAGGTTACTCAAACACTAGTAAGGCTTATAGAGTTTTCATTAGATCATCATTGACTATTGAAGAGTCTATTCATGTTAAGTTTGAGGAATCTAACAAGTTTGTTAAGAATGTTGTAGAAATAAATGCATTGGATGAAGGTTTGGAGAAAGTGACCTTGGAGGATGCTTCTACTATGGGAGACAAACCAAAGGATGATGAAGGAAGCGAAGCTAAGGTGGAAGAGGCATAAGGAAATGAAAATCAAACACATGAGGTGGAGCCTACTCAACTACTACCAAAGGATTGGAGATACAATCCACATCATCCCAAGGACCTCGTCATAGGTGAAGTATCAAAAGGGGTAACTACTCGCTCTAGACTTCATGACTATTGTGATAACTATGCATTCATTTCTCATATTGAACCCAAAAATGTCCTCGAAGCCGAGGCCGATTCATATTGGTTGCTAGCTATGCAAGAGGAGCTCAATCAATTTCAGCGCAACCAAGTTTGGCACCTTGTTCCTAGGCCCCACGATAGACCAACAATTGGTACTAAGTGGATCTTTAAGAACAAGTTGGATGAATCGGGTAATGTAGTTAGAAACAAGGCTAGGTTAGTTGCCCAAGGTTACACTCAAATCGAAGGGATCGATTTTGAAGAAACCTTTGCACCCGTAGCACGGCTTGAAGCCATACGGATGACACTAGCATTTGCCTCATATAAAGATTTCAAATGGATGTTAAAAGTACTTTTCTAAATGGATTTATTGAAGAGGAGGTGTATGTTGAACAACCCCCCGGGTTTGTTGATCCTACACATCCGGATTTTGTTTTTAAATTAGATAAAGCTCTTTATGGTTTAAAACAAGCCCCTAGGGCTTGGTATGAAAGACTTTCTTCATTTTTGATTTCAAATGGTTTTAAGAAAGGTAAAATTGACACAACTTTGTTTACAAAACATGTAGAAAAGGATATTCTTATTGTGCAAATTTATGTGGATGATATTATTTTTGGTTCTACTAATGAATCTCTTTGCAAAGCTTTTGAGTCATGCATGAAGGATGAATTTGAAATGTCTATGATGGGGGAGCTCAACTATTTCCTTGGACTCCAAATCAAGCAAAGGAAGGATGGGATCTTCATCAATCAAGCCAAGTACACAAAGGAACTAATCAAAAGGTTTGGGCTTGAAGGATCGAAAGTAAGCAAAACTCCCATGGCAACAACTACAAAGCTTGACAAGGATGAACAAGGTAAAAGTGTAGACATTAAATTATATCGTAGCATGATTGGTAGCTTGCTTTATTTAACGGCTAGTAGGCCGGATATCATGTTTTCCGTTTGTCTTTGTGCACGTTTTCAATCTTGTCCTAAAGAGTCTCACATAATTGCGGTTAAACGCATAATTAGATACCTTAAGGGCACCATTGAAATGTGTTTGTGGTATCCGAAAACCGGCCAATTTTCAATGACTAGTTTTTCGGATGCCGACTATGCGGGTTGTAGGGTAGATAGGAAGAGCACAAGTGGAACATGTCAATTCTTAGGTAATTGTCTTGTATCTTGGTCTTCCAAAAAGCAAAATTCGGTAGCCCTATCAACCGCCGAGGCGGAGTATGTTGCAGCCGGAGCTTGTTGTGCACAAGTTCTTTGGATGAAACATACTCTCCTCGACTATGATTTACACTTTGATCATGTTAAAATATTTTGTGATAATACTAGTACTATTCACATGACAAAGAATGCAAATCAACATAGTAAAACCAAACACATTGACATTAGGTATCACTTTCTTAGAGATCATTATGAGAAAGGTGATATTGATATTGATTATGTTTCTACCGATTTTCAACTTGCCGATATTTTTACTAAACCTCTAGATTATGCTAGATTTTCATTTATTTGTGGTGAATTGAATGTTTGCATGATAGATTCTTAAAATATTTCTATTTTGTTTTATTTTAACCCTTTTTGATGTATGACAAAAAGGGGGAGAATAAGTTTGTTGATTTACAAGTTTAAGTTTGATACTATTTGAGTTCATTTCATGGAGAAAAATATATAAGTTTAAGTGTTTATTGAAAAAGAAATAAGTTTGCTTATAGTTTGAGTTTAGTTTATTTACTATAAGTTTAAAGAGAAAAAGTATAAGTTTAATTGGTATATAAGATTAAGTTTGATTTCAATTGATATTTAAGTTTTTGACAAAATATTGAGTTTTCAATGCTTCATGTATCTCACTAATAGTTATTTTTTTACATAGCATTGTTTGAGGGGGATTTTTTCAAGCTCTTCTTCCTTTAATTGTTTAAATAACTTATATGTTTTGTCATCATCAAAAAGGGGGAGATTGTTGGCCCAAGGTTACAATCACCCATGATTAGTGTATTTTGATAATTACAAAACATATTAGTTATTTGTACTAATAATATTTGTTGTTTAAGTGTGTTTCAGGTTTCTATTCATTCTAGAAGTCTTCTCTCACAAATACAAGGATTTGGACTCAAGTCAACTCCAATTGGGCTCAAGGAACAAGTGTTGAAGATCATATGAAGAAGCCTATTGAAGATCTTGAAGTCCTTAGAATCTTTGTAAGAATAGAATGTTAAAGTTTGAGTCTTGATTATTTGGCTCTAGGATACACACACACACAAAATTTGGTTTTGATAAAATTTGGTCTTGTTTTCATTTTCAAAATTTGGTTTCATGCCTTAGTAGAGATTTACATGAACCTAAGTTTTATAAAATAAATATCTTGTCTAGATCATGTATACATACTCCTACTAACATGTTACTCTAGTTTGTTTAAACCTAAAACAATTTTTCAAATTTTTCCTAGTTCAAAATCCTGCAGTTTTTCCCTTTTCAGGCTGACCGGCCGACCGGCCCGGTCGACCGGCACCATAGCCTGGACGTGCACGTCTGTGCACGTCCGTTGGTCGACCGCACCGGTCGACCGACCAAGAGCACACTGCTCTCTGGTTTTCTGAGTCGACCGGACCGGTCGACCGGAAGAAGGAAACTGTGTTTCCTCTTTTGGGACGGTCGACCGGACCGGTCGACCGAGAGCCAACGGCTCTTTGAAGCTGGGCTGGCGGTCGACCGGACCGGTCGACCGCCAGGCCTGCAACAATCCAACGGCTCTTTCCTCTTTGGGCTATTCTGAAAAACTGTTTTTGTTTTCTGCTTTAACAGATTTTTGGAGAGTTGTTGGGAGCTTTTGCAGGTCAAATTAGGTGTAAAGAAATTGTTTTTAACCTATTTTCTAACCCTATAAATAGAGGAGAAGTCTCTCTTGCATATTACCTAGAAAAATCCTCAAGTTTGTGTTGTTTTCAAAAGAGAAAAGAAAAGAGTTTAAAGCCTTCATTCCAATTCTTTTAAAGTTTGTTTTTCAGTTGTGTTTGATTGTCTATATCACTCTACAACTGAAGTTTTCTCACCACACTTCATAGAGCCAAAATCCTATACTCATTCTATAGTGAAGTTGTAATAGAAGTGAGAGTGTTTGTAAAGAGTTTGAGAAAAAGTGTAGTGATCTTGTTGTGATCACTTTGTTCTTGTAATCCTTTCCTTATGGAGCAACCTCTTCGGTAGAGGTCCTTTGTACTCGGTGGAGCTCGGTGCTCGGTCTTCGGTAGACCAAATTGTAAAGGCGTCCTCGGTGGATAGTGGAAACCCTTCACGGAGGTGAAGGCGGGGAGTAGAGCGGTGGCTCGAACCTCGAAACAAATATTTGTGTTTGCGATTGCCTTTGCGTCCAATTCTTGCTTTAAATTCTTCTAACACTTTATTGCTCCTTATTACTTGCTTGTGATCTTGTATCTTCTTTGTGCTTTTAATTCAAACTTGTAATTCTTGTGATATATTGTGTGCATCTCATTTCTCATCATCATACTTTGCCTTGATCGATCATATCTCAATACAATAAGGTTGCATTGCGCACCTCTAACCCATATCAAGGGGAATTGGGAGGAAGGAGTTCAGAACCTCGCAAGGGGTATTCGGCTCTTAGTCTTATTTTGAGAGATCGTTGCATCATTCATCATACTTAGTTCAAAAAGATCATTAGATTAGCAATTACACCTATTCACCCCCCCTCTAGGTGTTTTTCAGTTACAAGCTTCACAAATCAAGCACGGACGTGTACAGACATTGTGCATATTATTAGTTGACTAATAGGTCTTCTTAGTCGACTAGGTCTTAGGCTAGTCGACTGATATTTTGGTATAGTCGACTAGGCCTGGCAACAAAAAGTTGGATTCTCAGATTGCAGTACAGTAGTCAACTAGATTCTGGGTATAGTCGACTAATACTGGGTATTAGCCGACTAATAATTTGCCCTAGTCGACTAATACGGGGTCTGACAGTTTCCTAATACAGTTCTGTTTTTCTATTTTAGTTTGGATACAGTTTTCTATTTCTCTGAGACAGTGCTGATTTGATTATTGGAGTTTGTGTTAGACTTGGATCATCCTAGGTATCTATATAAACCCCTTATGGGTGGCCTTCTGAAGGTGTGTCAAGAATTCAAGAGAATTTCAAATTTTCACTATTGAGAGTTGTGAGAGAGAGATCTTCTTATAACTCTTGTATTTTCTTCTCTGTTTTTTCAATAAAGATTTCTCCCCTCCTCCCCGTGGATGTAGGCACATTGTCGAACTACGTTAAATCTTGTGTTTTTTTGTTTGTGGTGATTTTAGTTCTCAATTGCTTACTAGTGGTAGATCTTCTACGCTTTCGCTTCCGCTGCCGAGTCTTCAACTCAGTATTTTTCTGTTGTTTGATCGGTGATAGGTCATCAACAAACGACTCGTGCTTGACTCGTTGTATAGGTTCACACTATCCTACGTCGGTGCAATCTATGCTTTCGTAACATGTACATGTATGATCTAAATGTATCTTTGTATGTACACTAGATCATAGGTTTCGTCACTATTAGAACTAGAATCAGTATTGGTCTTGTCATAATTCTCTAGTTCACATTAGATACACACTGCAAATAATTCCATGCAACTGAAATTTAGTTGTTTGATTCAGTAAAGTTGCAAATGAGTATTTAAATGGTCATCATTCGCATAAATGTACTCGGAGCATTAGTCAACACAAAAGACATAACTATCCATTCTTATAGTCTATCTTTCGTCTTGAAAGCGGTTTTTCGTTCATCTCCCGGACAAATGCGGATTTGTGATAACTATTTTTAATATCTATCTTACAAAAGATAGTTGTACCATTTACATCATATCCAACATATCATCCAACCTCGTAATGAGAAAGTGGTAATTGCTTGTGATCTTATTAATCGCTGTACTATTCAAGCACATACGCCATAATCCATTTTTTTGGCGTTAATAATGCGGGGACCGCAAATAAGCTCATGTTTTCTTATAAAACCCTTGTCTACTAATTCTTCGACTTGTCTCTTGACGTCAGCATGCTCGGTTGGGTTCATTCAATAATGTGGCAAGTTTGGCAAACTTGATCTGGGTACTAGATCGATAGTGTGTTGGATGTTACGCATCGGTGATAATTTATTCAAAAGGTCTTCGAGAAGACATCACTAAACTCTTCAATCATAGAGGGTGACTTCTAGAGGAATAGTACTATCCGGCTTCTTAACCACTTATCTAGCAGTTAGGATCATGCATCGAGTATTGTTCTTGAATTCTTGATCAAGTTCTGTCGCATTGATCAAATTAACTCCTTCGACTTCTTTGGTACATTAGGTTTAGACTTTTTTAGCTATACGTCAGTAGGGTGTCAATCTAATCTTCTTACCCTCATGCTCAAATCAACACATGTTAGATCGACCATGATGGTAACATCATTGTCGTAGAGCCATGGTTGTCCTAGTATGATTTGACTTTCATCCATCGTAACTACATCACACCATCTTGTCTTTATAAATATCAAACTCAATCGGGACAAGACATCGTTATTTCATGTCTAGGACCGTGGAGTTGATTCATGACACCTTATATGGAAGGGGATGAGGTTCATCCTTCCATTCAACATTCTCAATCATTTTGGATGATACTGGATTAATACAACTTTTGCTATCCGCTATTACTTTTCAATTCTTTTCTCTAATTTTAATGAATATCTAAAAGATAGCAGTTCTTCTCCAATCGTTCTTCTCTTGTGAGAACGCACACAGACGACATATATGTAATTTGAAGGTGCGAGTTGAATATAGTTACATTTAGCATCTTGGTCATAATCAGAATCTTCTTCATTTATGTCTGGGGGATATGGAACTTCCTCATCTCAGACTCGAGAGCTTGTGTGAGAACTTCGTTGACGAAGGTGATCTTCATTTCACTAGGACAATTAGCGGCAATGTGACCGTAATCTTGACATCTATAATACTTAGTGAAGGTACTAAATGTGAAAGAAGTTTACTCGGAGGGTTTGCTACGATCATCACTTCGTTTTCTTTTGATGTCGTTCTTTCGGGAAGAGGATTGGTGCTAGACTTGTTGAACTGGGAAGAAGAGGAAGTCTTAGTCACACTCAATTTTAAATTGAAACTCGTAATGTTGTAGTTAAATCTAAGGGAATCTAGATATTGAACTATAGTGTAGGATTTCTTTAATTTGGTGACTCCTCTAAGTAGCAGTTCGACTCGCAAATCTTCTTTAAGTCTGGCTCTAAACCTAGAAAGGATTTGAGCATACCCTTCCTTACTGAAGATACTGCATCTAATAAGGAACTTATCGAATTTTGCAACATACTCTTTTTCTGATTAATTGCCTTGAGTGTATTGGTGCCACTTATTTATAAGACTGTCACTTACTTACTTTTCAGCTCAGCCTTCATCATATCCCATGTTTCAATTGATCATTGAAGTCGGGATGCGCGAAGGTTTTCTGAGTTTGGTTAGTACTGGCTAGCTTGACTAGTCAGTTTCATAACAATGGACTTAATTTTTCTCGGCTCAGTGAGGTTGTACCATGTGAAATCTTATCTAATTGGAGTACCTAATCTAGAAAATTTTGTGGGTCATGACGACCATCAAAGATGGGAATATCGATTTTAATATTCTTCAGAAATTGATCATCGAGATTGGGTGTGTTATCAGTGTTTTCTCGCGGTTGTTTCACGATGAGTTTAAATTTCTCCAGTAATGGAGGACTCACGATCAGTCACTAATTTGTCTACTTTCTCATTATTCTTGTCTAACCCAGTGGTTAAGACTTCAAGTTTAGCCATTAGATCAACTAAGATAGGTTGGAGGGTCATAAAATCAGTGTTGGGTTCACTAATCTCTCCTAGCAAGTATGGGTTACCACTATGAGTTGGCATGCAATGTATGAGTCATAATATGAATGCAAATCTATACTAATTTTTTGTTTTGAATTTTGAAAATTTTGTTTTGTTCGAAAAAACTGTTTTCTAAATTATCGGATCAATCAAACCTCAATTTTACCAGTCTAATTAGACAGGTCGACGTAACCCAGGTGAAAGATTTTTCGCATTTGGCGTTTCTTAATTACAGAAGCATATTGAGTACCCTCCTTGGTTAGACACCAACCATGCGAAATTTCAGGGAAAGACTAACCTTTCAAGGTTTCCTAATTTACACTATTTTTCTGATTTTGGATATAATCTAATTAGAAGCAAAAGCAAAAATGCAAATAAATGTGACTGACATGCAAATCCTACCTATCTGTGCTCTGATACTAAGATGATGTGAAATGTGTAACGAACAGAAGTAAAAGATTAAAAACTCAAGGAGACGTTTCACTAGCAAGAAGACTGTTGGTAGAAAAACTAATTAAAATAGATAATATCAGTTATGATTTTTTTGGCATGGTTTGTGTAATCAATATCAGAGATTAAATTGCTAATTAGATCTATAATTATGCAGGTAAATAAGTTCTATACACAATAAAGAAGGCAAGCGATCACAAGAGAGAAGCAGACTCGCTCGCTCACTTTTGATGTAGACAGAAGATCAGAATAGATAACGGATTAGATGATGTATTTCTAAACTTGTAATTAAGAAGTTGATGTAATAAGAAAAATATCTGAAATGATTTATATATTTGATTTTAGCTTGCTTATTGATTATGGGGTTGATCTCTGAATTTACACAGATGAGAAAAAATACAGTCGATGAAAATAGGATCGTCGAGGAATCAAGATACTTATGCAAATGAAGGCAAAGTTGCTAGATTCGACGAAGATTTATTGAGAGGAAGAATTTGAAGGGGAGAGATGAGAGAATAAAGAAAGATAAATCAATTAGAGTATCCCACTACTAATTGAGTCTGATTAAGTATCCCGCCACTAACATAATTTAAGATCGAGAAATTCAATAATCAAACTCAATTAAGACTGAAGAAAAACTTTCATTAATTGTTCATTGAAAAAGTGAATATATGGAATCTTTATATAAGTTATAAAATTGTATCTTCTACTTCTATTTTGATTACATAATTCAACTCCTAAAAGAAATTAGAAGTCTAAAAGAAAGAGAAGAATATATAAAAAAAAGAAAATTAGTAATCCTATAACAAATCAGATTACTAAAAATAAAAAATACAAGAAATAAAAACTAGAAATCCTGATACTACTCGATTTTACAACTCTTCTAGAATCAAACTATCATGATATTCTTGGATCTCTTTCGGTACACTTTTCAAACTTTTGAATTGGGTGTCGGCTTCAAGATGTCCGCATCAGGTTGGTAATAGTGTGGGACATCGGACAAGTTAAGGAAGATCAAAGGTTGCAGACTTCTTTCGACTACTTTTAAAGATGTCCTAGCCTAGTTCCATCTTCTAAAAGCAGTTGAGATAGACATCGAGTGACCAAGGAGACTTCTGATCAGACTTTCCTCTAGTAGAAGCAAAATGTGGGGATATTCTGATGTAGGCGGAAGAATTGAAGAAAAACATCAAGACCAAAAAAGATTCTCCTTTTAGTACACAAGACACAAAACCCTAACATGATCTTAATTGCATTAGGGTGGAATTGGGCAGGAGATAGATGAAATAGTCAAATAAGATAATCCTATCGGGGGCAAAAGGTTTGTTAGAATATAAGTATAATATCCTTAACCCTCGCCTAAACTTCAGAGTTATGGTGCAATAGTAGGGACTTTAATATGGTATCAGAGCAACTTAGGTTAAATTTCTGCTAGACACACATTTAGAAAAGGTTTAAAAACAAAAATAAAAAATACCAATGCACAAAAACCTAGGTTTCGGTCCCATAAAAAGAATGCTTGACATGCGGGGATTGTTAGAATATAAATATAATACACTTAACCCTCACCTATCTTCAGAGTTATGGTGCAATGGTAAGGACTTTTAGCAAGATTGTAATACCTCTATTTTGGAATACATGTTTTAATAATGTATAGTAATATTTTAATATATAATTGTTGTGTCAATTATTATTTATTGCCTTATGTGATTTTTACTACTAATTGCCATTAACTACTATTATCATTATTAATTATTTTAAATTGCTATTAGTATTGTAGTTATTAATTGTTATTATTATTATATTATATTTAATTTCCTTTTCCAATTCCAAGTCCACCCCATGCATCCTTATTTAAATTTTCTCTTTTATTACTCCATCAACACCAAGCCCAATACCCTCAAGTCCATTTCAAATCCAAGCCCACTCTTACTATTTCTTTCTTTTCTTTTCTTTCTTTTTCCCAACAGGCCCACTTCCATTATTTCAATCTCATTTTCAAGCCCATAACCAATCCTTATTATATAATCCTATTTTTAATCTAACCTAAACCTGATCTATCTTCTCATCACCAAATTCACAGCCGCCTCCCCCTTCTCTGGATCCAGCCGCCCAGACTTCCGGCGACCAGGCCAAGCCCGTGGCCGCACCCCCCTTCCAGGTTCCGCACCCCTTCTCCTCCGGTGAGATCCAGCCAGTGGCCGGCCGCCCCAATCATCAACAGCGAGCCCCACCTCCACCTGTTGCTGCCGCTCTCCAATCCAGCGCTTCCCGGATTCAGCCCGAGCAACGAGCCGCAGCCGATCTCAGCCACGACCGCAGCCAGGCCGGCAGACCCATCACCCGTGCGCGCGCCTCCAGGCCGAGCGCCCCTGGCCACCTCTCCCTAGCCGCCGGACCTCCTTCAGGCCGCCCCCCATCCACAGCCCCAGCAGCAGGACGGCCCGCAACACCCAGGCCGCCTCCTCCGGCCTTTGCTGCCGCTCCTCCCTCCTGTCGCAGCACCAAGCAACAGCCCGTCCTCCGCCTCCTCGAAGGCGCTGAGCTCCGATGATAAGATCAAGAGCGCCGAGCTTCTCTCTGTTACGTCTTGGTCCTTTCAGGTTGTAAATTTGTAATACTTGAATTCAATGAGTTGGATTGTTGTTGCAATTGATTTGTGTTTCAATTTCTAACTTTTTTTCCTTCTCTGTGTTGCAATTTTTGGGTGAGGATGATTTGATTGATATGAGGGGACTGATGTTCAAGGATTTAACGGAGTTCCCGTGGGATGGTCATGCACTGAGTGAGAAGTCTAGACTTGCTATCATCTTCTTCCTCAGAGAATGTCCAGCGCTCAAGTCGCTCTATATCAATACGAATGTTTTCCAACTTGTTTTTTTTATGCAGGATTAACATGAGGCACAACAAATGCAGTACTTAAGTGACATTTACCCTTTTGAAGACTGTTCCTGAACCTGCTGAGGGGGGACCTTTAGAACCTTCCAAGGAGAACAAATTCCTGTTGAATTGAATAAAGCTAAACAGCGTGAGTTTCTTCCCTTCTTTGTTTTCATAGGTACTGTATGTTTTTGTGATGGGTTTTTAATTATTTTCATATGTATGAGAATTATTATGTGTATGGAATTTAATGTGTGGGAAGACTTACAGTTTTATTTATAATATGTGCAAGCATGGATGTGAATTAATTAATATGTATAGGTAATTATAGTTAATAATAGATATTTATTAATTTGGATGCATGCATGTGTTTATGTATAATCATGTATATGTATGCATGATTTATATACATGTGTTTCTATTTATTAGTATAGGTGGGTGTGTTGCATTGGCGTGCGCAAGTTCAGGCGAGCAGCCCGTTCTCCTGATCCACGCCAGGTCGTCGTCGGAGACCGGCACGGTGGCCTGCTCCAGCACCTTGACCACCCTCTCATGCAGTCCGGCAGCGAAGAGCGGCACCACAGCGTCCACAACGGCGACTCGCCCGGTAACGAGCAGATTCCCCAATGTGAGTGTATTCTCCTCCTCCTTCTGATTACTCGTATTTATGTGCTTTAATTTGATTATGTCTTCATGTGTACATGTATATGGAATAGAGTATTGATTGTATTGATTGAATTATGTAAGAGAAGAGGCACATACATGATTTATAGTGTGAGATAGTAGATGTTGTGTTGTATATGATTCCTAGAGATAAAGGATGGAATGACTTGACTTATCATGAGGGAACTTAGATGCATGTATATGATATGTTGTGGTACCGTGTGTTGGGATTTCATGATTGATCTTAATAGAAGAGGGTATTGTGGAGTCTTATGAATCAGAGTTGTATGTTTGAGTGAGGGGATTAGTACTGGATATTGTGATATGATGGAACAACAATTATTATATCAGATTACTAGACGAGTAATGGAACTAGATGATTATGGAACTATTGGGATTATGAATGGATTGTGATTACTTGAATCTATAGTTGAGTATATGAGGACTATCAGATGATATGTTGTTAATGTTAAATATCACTAGTAGCCATTCTATGTTGCAGCTATTTGAGGACATGTTAGATAAAATCTTACTTTATCAAAGGATTAGAGTTCTTGATGATTAGATGGTACATGGACTATTTCAGAGTTGGACTGTGATTTGGACTGGACTTGAGGTATAGAGGACAGTTGACATATTTTATGTAGAGGACCTCTTGACTTGATATTCTCTCATTGATAATAACTTAGTTGATAATTCATTCAGATATTGAGGTTGACTTGTTACGATGTTCTTTGAGGATGTCTCCTATTCAGATATGATTGGAGTATATGTATTGACTTGTTGATCTCGAGGACATACCATATACTTCATGATTGGTTATTGATTATTTCAGTTAACAGAGATGACTTATTATGATGGTGATCTACATCTTGGAGTTTGATAATAGTTATTATTTGATCTCAGTTGTTGAGGGTATAGGATTAGAACATATTGGTGTTGAGGAGAGGACTAATTACAGATTCATTGATATGATAGTCACCGTTTTGGATTGCACTGATACGGACTGATACTTAGTGATTCATGAGAATTGTATTGAGACTATAAGTTGATGGATTAGTTATTGATATCTCTTTAACATGGATGGATGAGATTATGGTCAGCTTTAGTTGAGACTGTTTATTGAGCAGTAGCTAGACTGTTACTGTTATTTTATCCATGTTATTGAAGTTACTGGGAAAATGATTGTTTGACCGTAACCACGGTACAGTCCTATTGTTCATCGTATACACGGTTACTGCTACTGTTACTGTTACTGATATTGTTTACCGTGTATACGATTACTGATTGACTGTTACTGTACTGTTATTGTTACTGTCACCGTATCGTCCCAGTGTTCTAGATAATATGGACATTGACTGATTTAACTGAATTAAATAAATAATAATGTAAACGGACTACTTACACCGGGATTGGGGAAATTGATGGATGAGACAGCGTCTGTATTTTGGGTGGACCAAGGGTACAGGTTACGCAGCCGACTTACGGTTCCACTGCAGGGTTCCGGGGGATGACTGACATCCCATCTGTTTTCTGTTCCACAGTGCTACTGTGAGTTTACTGTTCCACAGTGTTACTGTGAGTACTGTTACTGTTACTGACTACCTGACGGTAGGGCCTGTTTCAGCGTCAGGCATCTGGACCGTGGTCCCGGGTATGTACGGGACCCACCTAAAGCATGGACAAAGTCTCTTCCATTGATTTCAATAACTTAGGACCCTGATTGACACATGTAGTAGGCGTAGTATGGGATGCGTCTATTACAGGTGGCAATTGGTGTTCGCTGACATAATAAATGAAAATAAACTGTTAATGTATTGTGACTGGCATTAATCACCTGACTGTATATTTATATTACTGTGATAGACATATAACTATAACCCTGACCAGACTTGGATACCAGCCTAGTGACATATGATAGGTTACCTATTGTGATATCAGTTGCTTGCTTACTATTGATCAGTTGTTGCCTATCTTTATTCGTGTTGTTATTATGTTTATTACAGTTCTGTTATTTATCTGTTATATGGCCTCTTTTATCTGTAGTTGCTCTTATTACTATTTATGCACATTGTTTCTTCTGCACGAGCTTTTCCCCTTTACACACACACACACACTCATTATGGTCGCGTTCTGACGACCCTGGATTTGCACGTCCAGATATTGGACGGTTGGTTTCCTATGTGCAGGTGTTCGATGAGACGGTATGCCTGGCGAGGAGCTTGGGTCCTCTCCCCTTGATTCTGGTATACTTGCATTTCATTCTTGTTATTATTCTTTGATTCCTGTATATCACCTTTGACTTCTATTCAGCTGTCATTTTCTTCCCGTTATTCATTGCTATCATGTGGGGTCTTATATGTATTACTGCAGTGTTCATGATCATTATGCTTCCGATTTATAGCTTGTTCAGGTTACAATTTAGGCTTAGCGCGTATACGAGGGGTATTTTACCTCGCGTATATGCGTCGCCATAACGACTCCGTATCTATAGGATCGGGGCGTTACAGAGTGGTATCAGAGCTCAGGTTCGACATAAAAGAGAACCTAGTTCCTACCTATAACCTGAGACAGTTATGTTGACACTGCAATATACATATACTATTCACGGGATAATATTGACTCCATTGGAAATTGATCGTCCTTCCTTTGGAATTCCGTTCTTGATCTGTTGATATTCATGATTCCAACACTTCAATTAGAGTGATTTGGATGTCCATCTTGATTTCATCCTTCCTTCTTATTCATTTCTCCTAATTCTATCTCTTGAAATTGGCCACTCCATATTGAAGCTGGTAGCAGACATCAGAGTGCGCAGCGGAATCGTGGTGTCCCAACGAGGCAACGTGGAAGATTGTTGTATTTCTCTCTTGATCTTTGATCCTTTACCATTCCCCGCTTTATTGAAATTTCGAGGACGAAATTTTTATAAGGTGGGTAGAATGTAATACCTCTATTTTGGAATACATGTTTTAATAATGTATAGTAATATTTTAATATATAATTGTTGTGTCAATTATTATTTATTGCCTTATGTGATTTTTACTACTAATTGCCATTAACTGCTATTATCATTATTAATTATTTTAAATTGCTATTAGTATTGTAGTTATTAATTGTTATTATTATTATATTATATTTAATTTCCTTTTCCAATTCCAAGTCCACCCCATGCATCCTTATTTAAATTTTCTCTTTTATTACTCCATCAACACCAAGCCCAATACCCTCAAGTCCATTTCAAATCCAAGCCCACTCTTACTATTTCTTTCTTTTCTTTTCTTTCTTTTTCCAACAGGCCCACTTCCATTATTTCAATCTCATTTTCAAGCCCATAACCAATCCTTATTATATAATCCTATTTTTAATCTAACCTAAACCTGATCTATCTTCTCATCACCAAATTCACAGCCGCCTCCCCCTTCTCTGGATCCAGCCGCCCAGACTTCCAGCGACCAGGCCAAGCCCGTGGCCGCACCCCCCTTCTAGGTTCCGCACCCCTTCTCCTCCGGCGAGATCCAGCCAGTGGCCGGCCGCCCCAATCATCAACAGCGAGCCCCACCTCCACCTGTTGCTGCCGCTCTCCAATCCAGCGCTTCCCGGATTCAGCCCGAGCAACGAGCCGCAGCCGATCTCAGCCACGACCGCAGCCAGGCCGGCAGACCCATCACCCGTGCGCGCGCCTCCAGGCCGAGCGCCCCTGGCCACCTCTCCCTGGCCGCCGGACCTCCTTCAGGCCGCCCCCCATCCACAGCCCCAGCAGCAGGACGGCCCGCAACACCCAGGCCGCCTCCTCCGTCCTTTGCTGCCGCTCCTCCCTCCTGTCGCAGCACCAAGCAACAGCCCGTCCTCCGCCTCCTCGAAGGCGCTGAGCTCCGATGATAAGATCAAGAGCACCGAGCTTCTCTCTGTTACGTCTTGGTCCTTTCAGGTTGTAAATTTGTAATACTTGAATTCAATGAGTTGATTGTTGTTGCAATTGATTTGTGTTTCAATTTCTAACTTTTTTTCCTTCTCTGTGTTGCAATTTTTGGGTGAGGATGAGGATGATTTGATTGATATGAGGGGACTGATGTTCAAGGATTTAACGGAGTTCCCGTGGGATGGTCATGCACTGAGTGAGAAGTCTAGACTTGCTATCATCTTCTTCCTCAGAGAATGTCCAGCGCTCAAGTCGCTCTATATCAATACGAATGTTTTCCAACTTGTTTTTTTTTATGCAGGATTAACATGAGGCACAACAAATGCAGTACTTAAGTGACATTTACCCTTTTGAAGACTGTTCCTGAACCTGCTGAGGGGGGACCTTTAGAACCTTCCAAGGAGAACAAATTCCTGTTGAATTGAATAAAGCTAAACAGCGTGAGTTTCTTCCCTTCTTTGTTTTCATAGGTACTGTATGTTTTTGTGATGGGTTTTTAATTATTTTCATATGTATGAGAATTATTATGTGTATGGAATTTAATGTGTGGGAAGACTTACAGTTTTATTTATAATATGTGCAAGCATGGATGTGAATTAATTAATATGTATAGGTAATTATAGTTAATAATAGATATTTATTAATTTGGATGCATGCATGTGTTTATGTATAATCATGTATATGTATGCATGATTTATATACATGTGTTTCTATTTATTAGTATAGGTGGGTGTGTTGCATTGGCGTGCGCAAGTTCAGGCGAGCAGCCCGTTCTCCTGATCCACGCCAGGTCGTCGTCGGAGACCGGCACGGTGGCCTGCTCCAGCACCTTGACCACCCTCTCATGCAGTCCGACAGCGAAGAGCGGCACCACAGCGTCCACAACGGCGACTCGCCCGGTAACGAGCAGATTCCCCAATGTGAGTGTATTCTCCTCCTCCTTCTGATTACTCGTATTTATGTGCTTTAATTTGATTATGTCTTCATGTGTACATGTATATGGAATAGAGTATTGATTGTATTGATTGAATTATGTAAGAGAAGAGGCACATACATGATTTATAGTGTGAGATAGTAGATGTTGTGTTGTATATGATTCCTAGAGATAAAGGATGGAATGACTTGACTTATCATGAGGGAACTTAGATGCATGTATATGATATGTTGTGGTACCGTGTGTTGGGATTTCATGATTGATCTTAATAGAAGAGGGTATTGTGGAGTCTTATGAATCAGAGTTGTATGTTTGAGTGAGGGGATTAGTACTGGATATTGTGATATGATGGAACAACAATTATTATATCAGATTACTAGACGAGTAATGGAACTAGATGATTATGGAACTATTGGGATTATGAATGGATTGTGATTACTTGAATCTATAGTTGAGTATATGAGGACTATCAGATGATATGTTGTTAATGTTAAATATCAGTAGTAGCCATTCTATGTTGCAGCTATTTGAGGACATGTTAGATAAAATCTTACTTTATCAAAGGATTAGAGTTCTTGATGATTAGATGGTACATGGACTATTTCAGAGTTGGACTGTGATTTGGACTGGACTTGAGGTATAGAGGACAGTTGACATATTTTATGTAGAGGACCTCTTGACTTGATATTCTCTCATTGATAATAACTTAGTTGATAATTCATTCAGATATTGAGGTTGACTTGTTACGATGTTCTTTGAGGATGTCTCCTATTCAGATATGATTGGAGTATATGTATTGACTTGTTGATCTCGAGGACATACCATATACTTCATGATTGGTTATTGATTATTTCAGTTAACAGAGATGACTTATTATGATGGTGATCTACATCTTGGAGTTTGATAATAGTTATTATTTGATCTCAGTTGTTGAGGGTATAGGATTAGAACATATTGGTGTTGAGGAGAGGACTAATTACAGATTCATTGATATGATAGTCACCGTTTTGGATTGCACTGATACGGACTGATACTTAGTGATTCATGAGAATTGTATTGAGACTATAAGTTGATGGATTAGTTATTGATATCTCTTTAACATGGATGGATGAGATTATGGTCAGCTTTAGTTGAGACTGTTTATTGAGCAGTAGCTAGACTGTTACTGTTATTTTATCCATGTTATTGAAGTTACTGGGAAAATGATTGTTTGACCGTAACCACGGTACAGTCCTATTGTTCATCGTATACACGGTTACTGCTACTGTTACTGTTACTGTTACTGATATTGTTCACCGTGTATACGATTACTGATTGACTGTTACTGTACTGTTATTGTTACTGTCACCGTATCGTCCCAGTGTTCTAGATAATATGGACATTGACTGATTTAACTGAATTAAATAAATAATAATGTAAACAGACTACTTACACCGGGATTGGGGAAATTGATGGATGAGACAGCGTCTGTATTTTGGGTGGACCTAGGGTACAGGTTGCGCAGCCGACTTACGGTTCCACTGCAGGGTTCCGGGGGATGACTGACATCCCATCTGTTTACTGTTCCACAGTGCTACTGTGAGTTTACTGTTCCACAGTGTTACTGTGAGTACTGTTACTGTTACTGACTACCTGGCGGTAGGGCCTGGTTCAGCGCCAGGCATCTGGGCCGTGGTCCCGGGTATGTACGGGACCCACCTAAAGCATGGACAAGGTCTCTTCCATTGATTTCAATAACTTAGGACCCTGATTGACACATGTAGTAGGCTTAGTATGGGATGCGTCTATTACAGGTGGCAATTGGTGTTCGCTGACATAATAAATGAAAATAAACTGTTAATGTATTGTGACTGACATTAATCACCTGACTGTATATTTATATTACTGTGATAGACATATAACTATAACCCTGACCAGACTTGGATACCAGCCTAGTGACATATGATAGGTTACCTATTGTGATATCAGTTGCTTGCTTACTATTGATCAGTTGTTGCCTATCTTTATTCGTGTTGTTATTATGTTTATTACAGTTCTGTTATTTATCTGTTATATGGCCTCTTTTATCTGTAGTTGCTCTTATTATTATTTATGCACATTGTTTCTTCTGCACGAGCTTTTCCCCTTTACACACACACACTCATTATGGTCGCGTTCTGACGACCCTGGATTTGCACGTCCAGATATTGGACGGTTGGTTTCCTATGTGCAGGTGTTCGATGAGACGGTATGCCTGGCGAGGAGCTTGGGTCCTCTCCCCTTGATTCTGGTATACTTGCATTTCATTCTTGTTATTATTCTTTGATTCCTGTATATCACCTTTGACTTCTATTCAGCTGTCATTTTCTTCCCGTTATTCATTGCTATCATGTGGGGTCTTATATGTATTACTGCAGTGTTCATGATCATTATGCTTCCGATTTATAGCTTGTTCAGGTTACAATTTAGGCTTAGCGCGTATACGAGGGGTATTTTACCTCGCGTATATGCGTCGCCATAACGACTCCGTATCTATAGGATCGGAGCGTTACAAAGATTAATCTGTATTTTTGCAAGAATGACTGGAATAGCGAAATTGAGGTTGGGGGGGGGATAAAGACATTGCTAGAAATATGCATAGTTAAAGTAAGGGAGAGAAGGAAAAGTGACCTTAAAATTGGAATCATTCTGTTGATGAAGGAACTATACATGTCCATCATTATATATGTTTATGAAAGTTCGAATCACCTCTACTTCTTCAGCCAACTTCAAAAGTGAGAGCATGTAATGACCATAGCGTTTTAAGAGCATAGAGAAAGCTTGATCGAACATCAATTTTCTAACTCTTAATCTCATTAATATTGTGTTTGGCATTGCTTCTCATACGTGCTTTCACCACTTTTAAAACAAATAAGTGCTCTTTTAAAAATTAAATGTTTGGTAATCGCTTTAAAGAAAGTCCTATAGGAAAAGCAAAAGTCAAAGAATTGCAATTTGGAGAAGCCAGAAATCTAGCTTCTCAACCAAAAAAACTTATCTCCATTGTCTTGTACTTATTTCTATCTCACACATAATATATAAATATATATATTGTCATTCCGGAAGGATTAAAGGCCAAATCATTCCCACATAAATACCAACATCTGACATTATTCTGTTAAAGTTGATTTATATTATTTCAGGTATTTCTAAATCAAAAATCATGTGTTTTGAATACTTTTTACTTATGCATCAAATAGGAAAACAACAGACGGCCTAGACAGTGAGTTGGTTAGTTTAACGGTTTAGAACATTTGAAACCTAACAAAAATTGATTTGTAGGGTTTTTAAATGTTTAGATCATAATCAAATGGCCGGATTGAGAATTTGTATGTCTAAAGACATAGATCTATCCACTCACTACTTTCGGCTGTCCATTTTGCGCCGCTTGATGGATAGACAAAAAGTATTAAAAATACTTGATTTTTAGTTTATAAATACTTAAAATAATATATATTAACTTCAACAGAGTAGATAGAGTAGATGTTATATTCAAATATCGGAAGGTTGTTTGAGTTGGAAGGATTTGGATACAAATCTTTTTGGAAGGACAGTCTCTCTTTATGTGTATAAAACATCTAACTGAATATTTCTCTCTATCTTCTACAATAGGTTATGAATTTTATCTAAACTTTCTCACACACATCAATAACTATCTTAACTTTCTCTAACAAGTTTATTAAATATTTACATTTTATTATAAGCATTTAACTAAAATAACCAAATATCTTAGTTATACAATGGCTCTTTTTCAGAAAACACTTTGGACAAGTCCTATTGAAAGAGGGCTTTTCTGTATGCCAAACAGACGCCGAGTCTTTGTTGCTTCCTCCTCTTAAAAAGAAGTCTGACTTGAGCTGCATTGGGTGGTGATCTTCGCCGATCCAATGGTAGCCTCTTTATTTGGCCACAGGAGTTCTCAAAAGGGAAATTGAGGCAACTTTAGCTCTCTCTTTGGATACCCCTATTAAGGATCTCATCCCCAGGATGCAATGATGATGTCATACACGAAGGGAATGAAATGTGATTCAGGTTTCCAACCCTAAAGGACAACAAGTGCTACTCCAAATCTAATGTAAAATGCAATTAGGATTAGGGGTGTAGACGGGTCGGGGACGGGTCGGATCCGTGCCATATGCGGACCTGAACCCGATAAGGAATTTGGGTTCGGACTTGGGTTCGGGTCTGAGTCGGAATCTCTTCTTTCTTATCAAGTTCGTGTCGGATTCGAATTTTAGATAGGTATATTAAAGTTCCAATTAGAATTATTTTTAAAGTGTTTTTCAATTTTATTAGATAAAAAATGAAAATTTATATTTTGTTTTTATAATAATATGATCAAGTTCTTATTTTTATAATTTTATTAATTTAAATATAGTGAAATGTATGATGATGAGTACCATTTTATAACGTTTACTCTCTTTTCAGGTTTGTTATCGGGTTTCGGGTTTGAAATAGTACTGAACTCAACCCGATAAGGATTTCGGGTCTGGTTTTTAGATCCAAACCCGACCCGTTTGTAAAAGATCGGATCGAATTTTCGGGTACCATTTACAGTCTTAATTGGGATGCAACCTAAAGGCTCTAAATGGTAGTGACAAAAATGCAAGAGATGAGTACTAATGAATCTTGTTTGCTCGAAGGCTTTTCACCCGAGTTTTGATGATGACTGACTTATGAAGTTATGTTTCTAATGATCTTCTGTTAAGTAAGTTTCAGATATAGATCAAGATCATAGTTGGTGTTTGGCTTCAACAAAAAGGTGAAGTCAAGTTTTGAAGTTATCACAAGTTGATTCAAGAGCTCATGCTTAAAGATCGCATCTAGTACTCAAGATAGAGTCTAACTCATTTGGAACAAGTTTGGATCGAGTCATCTTGGAGAAGAAGATCGACAAGAAGACTTCAGTCTAAGTTTGTTTATTAGTTTAGATCTTTTGTAAGGATAGTTTAGTTTTGAATTGCTCAAGTATACACACACACACAAGTTTAATAGTTTTGGTTTCGGTTTAACCGCTTCGTTTTTTTAGTTTATTGAGTTTCAAGACTATAGCTTTCAGTTTCATGTATAGATAGAATCAAAACAAGTTTACACGGTTTATATGTGTATTGGATTTCATCCATATACATTATTGTATCAAATTGTCTAAAAACTTATTTTGATGTTTCTTGTTCATGATTTTAAGTTTTGTATTTATCAAAACTTATTTTAAAGCTTATTATCAAAAACAAGTATATTTCATCTTTCATGTGTATTGGATTCTATCCATACACACTATGCTTCAAAAGTGTTTCAATATCATGTTTTTATATCTATACAAGTTTGAGAAAAAATCAGTTTTCCATTTCAAAGTTTGGTTTTTGGAAAATACAGTTTTTGGTCTAAGTCTTAATTTCTTTAGTTCAAATTGTTTGTAATATGTGTTGATTTTTTATCACACATATTTGTACTTCAAATATTTACATGAACTTATTTTTGTAAATTTATGGAGTTTTATAAGAATTTATAGGTGTTTTAAAGTCCAAATTTTCAACCCTATAAAACAGTTTTCTGGGCTGCTAACGGGCGACCGAGCGATTGACCGACCGGTCGACCACGTGCACAAATGTGCACAAACTTTAGCAGTCGACCGAGCGGTCGACCGTTCCCGAGAGCTTGCTCTCTGGATTTGACCCCGGTCGACCGAGCGATCGATCAACCCAGAGAGGGGGCTCTCCGGTTTTTGCCACGGTTGACCGGGCGGTCGACTGATAGGCTTAGCCTTGGGGGCTGTCGACCGAGCGGTCGATCGGCAACCCCAATGATCAGAAATCTGATCGTTGGCAGGTCGACCAGGCGGTCGACCGATAGGTCATTCTAAGCATGTTTTGAGCCCCAACTGCTATTTTTCCAAACCTTTATAAATATGGGTTTTGAAGCCAGTTTTCTACAAGATTTTTAAGAGCTATTCTTTCCAACTTCTTAATTGTTTTCAAGAAGATTTCATAAGAAGTTTTTATGACAAAACTTTTATCCTTTATTTGTTTCAAAATTTGGGAAAATCAAAGAAAACAAAGTTTTGGGAAATCAAGTTTAGAGTTTTCAATTCTTCATCTATCAAGAGTTTTTTCCAAGAGTTTTTCTTTGTATTTTCTTTTTAAAAACTTTGTTTTACTCACAAGCTTAAGCTATCACTTCAAATCTATCTTTTAGGATCTTTGTTTTGTGAGAAAATTTATTTGTGATCTTTTGAAATCACCAAGAAATTGTTTGTGATCTAAGTGATCACCAAGTTATATTTTCTTCTTTGCTTTGTGCCTACCCTCTTGTGTAGAGGTATTTGTGTAGGTCACCTAGAGGGGGAGTGAATAGATGATTAGCAATCTAATGTAAAACTAATGCGAAATTAAAAACTAACTATGCAAACTAAATAAACACACTTTGTATACCCAAAGAGTGAAGCCGAATTCCCGGTGAAGTGCTTTGGACTTCTCCTCAAGATTCCTCTAGACTAAGAGTTGAGGTGCTACTTTAGCTCACTTGGTTTGATATAAGTATGAACACAAGCACAAAGACAATATCAAGCATGTAAGGATATGATCAATACAAGAGCATGTAAGATATTAAAACAGCCCAAGCATGTATATCAATAAAGCAGAAGTATATCAAGCATGTGAGAATGTAAACAATAAAATCATGCAAGATATATAAACACAAGTGTGTGAGAGAGAGAGATAAGCAATCGCAAACATGAGAGATTTGTTTCGAGGTTCGAGCACACTTGCTCTATGTCCCCGCCTTCATCACTATGAATGAAGGATTTTCACTATAACGATCCCGCAAGATCACTCGGTTCCACAACACCTACAACGAGCTCCCTCTAGAACTCTTGGACCCACAAGTCCCTCACTTGTTCCTGCAAGAACAACACACGCAAACCTGCAAGCTCGCTGAGGCTGCAACCTCTACATCTCCTCCAAATACGAAGGTGAAACACTTGGTGATCACTTCTCTTGATCACCAACAAATACTCTCACAAACAAGGATCCTATAGAGGATGGATATAGCAATGGATAGCTCAAGCTTGTATGAGAAAATAAGACAGATGTGGAGGTGAAAAACTCAAAGAAAAGCTTTTGAAAACTCAAGAGGATCACTCTTGATAAACTCTCTTTGATATGGCAATGAAGCTCTAAAAACTTGTTGGGAAAACTCTATTGAGGACGAAAAAATAAGCTCTTGAAAAACTTCAAAATCTTGCCTAAAACATTCCAGAAGATCCTTATTTATAGGGGATTAAAAACTAGTTGTTATGGCTCAAATCTAGCCAGAATGGCCTGTTGGTCGACTGCCCGATTGACCGACTAACAGTCAAATTTCTAACCATTGGAGTCTGGCGGTCGACTGGGCGGTCAACCGACCTTAGACCCAGTCTGTACAATAGGTTAACTTTTAGCACAGTTTTGAGGCCTAAAATGTTAGAACTTGAAAATATGCAAAATAAGATGAATTTGAATATCTTGAAGTCTTCTTTCTAATGCAACTTAAATAAAATCAATATCATTTCGGAGTAGAAAAGTTATCAACAAAATACTAAAAGGTATCAAACGAGAAACTGTAAACTATTTTCAGAACAAGAATAGATTTCAACCCAAAATTTGACATATTTAACATTTGAATCAAAAAATGATTATTGATTAAGAAATGTAGCCCTAAAAGTTATCTTTGAAATTCAATTTAAATCATGTTGATTGAATATAAGAATAAAAAGTTATGATTAGAAATCTACAAGGGTATCGAGCAGATCAGCAGAACGATCGGCCGCCCGGTCGACTAAGAAAACTCGAGAGCTTTGCAAACTCAGTAGGTCGACTGGTCGGTCGGCGGATCTCTACTGTGGTCGACCGGTCGGTCGACCGAGCTCAAGTCACATGAGCTTATGCATGTCAGTCGACAGGTCGGTCGACCGTAAGCATCCCAAAACAGTTTCAACAACTTTTTAAAATATATATTAAATTTCATAAAATCCACAAAAATAAGTTCATTAAAATACTTTGAAGTAAAAATAGGTGTGAACAAAAATCAACACGTGTTACAAACATGTGAACTATTTTTAAGGCATAAAATTTAAAGCTTAAAACAAAAACCATATTTTTTGAAAATCAAACTTTTGTGTGTGTATAAACTTAAGCACTCCACAACTAATCTATTCTTTATATTTCATCCTAAAACAAAAATTCTAACACTTATATACATGACACAAGTCTTAAAAATCTTTTATTGAAAATCTTTTGTTCCATCTTGACTTGGACCAAAACTTGATCCAAAGAGCTAGACTCCTCTTAAGTACTTGATGCGATCTTGAAGCGCGAGCTTTTGAATCAACACGTGCTAGCTTTAAAACTAAACGTGAATATTTCGTTGAAACTAAATACCGACTAAGATCTTGGTAGAATATCTAAAACTAAATGAGCACAAGGTCATTAGTACTATAACTATATGACTTAATCATCATCAAAACTAGAGCGATGGGCCTTTGGGCCAACAATCTCCCCCTTTTTGATGATGACAAAACTCATGGAGTTATATGTGTATGGATTAAAGATAAGCTTTATAGAAACTCTCCCTTAACGCATGCATAGCAAAAATAATAAAGATATTCAATGAATGCATATAAACTAAACACAAATATATATGCATAAACAACAAAAAACTCTCTAAATTCTTCTTCCCCCCCTTTTTAATTCATCAATAAAGGGGTGAAGACAAACAAATAATAAAGATGTATATGCGATATACATTCATGAAGAGTAGAGACATTAAGTTATCTCCCCCTGCATACATGCATTACATGGAGAAGGGATGACTAAACCCTAACCCACATAAGCATAATATAAAATATATATACAGAGTATTAAGCTCCCCCTGTACACGTGTACCACATAAAGAAGAGAGGCCATACTCCTCAATATGTAAACTACACTTAACATGATTCTATATATAAAGGAGATGTTAAGCTCCCCTTGGATATAAGCAATATATATCAAACAAATTTTGAAAAATTTTGAAACCATTTTTAAAATAAAATTTTGAAACTTTTTGAAGTCAACAAAATAAATTATGATACCAATGAAATCAAATTGTAGCTGACAAAATAAATGTTGGTACCACTTGTAGATAAACAAAAATTTTAAGATACCAATAGTAAATTTTGATACCAATTGAAGGTGAAACATGAAGTACAATTTGATACAAAAAAATACCAATTGAAATCAATGCATAAACTTGTAAAGATACCAAATAACATTTAGAATAAAGTCAAACTTAGCATAAACAGTTTGTGCTTAAAATGTATGACATTATAAAATAAACACTATTTAAATCATATATATGTATGAAAAAAGAAATACCACTTGAAATTTGAAGCATACATATAAGAAAAACTAATATGAATATACAAAAATGAAATAACATGAAAATCATGTATATAACTCATATCATCCACCCTTGTCATGCACAAGGTAAAAAAAATAGTCATTATGGCACATAAGGCATGGTCACCCAACCAACCGCCCTTTAAGGGTAGAAGTTTTCAAAACTTAGATTTGAAAATAATAGTATAGTTGAAAACACTATCAAATGAGAAATAAATAACTAGTTTAACGTGATTTTTGAAACTAGTTAAAGATCCTTCAAACGTGAAACCAAATCACATATATATCTCATGAAATATGTATATTATACAAAAATTGACACTCAAGATCTATAAGGCATAACATGTGCACATGAAAACAAAGTCATGAGTAAAAAAAAAATGTGAGTGCATAAGAATCATATAAATGACATATTCATGAAAATAAACAATAAAGCTCAAAACAAAACTCATATAAAAAAAATTTCACAAAAACATGATATATCATGCATGACTCATCAAAACTAGGACATGCAATGTACAATCAAACAATTATTGAGCACATAAAAGAAGTAAAGTATGTAAAGTATGTATCTCAAAAATTGTACATGTATAACATAAGCTTTAATAGGATATGCATATGAACTTGATATAAACATATAAATCAAAACATGAATCGTAAGATAGGCATGTAAAAACCTTTGAAAAGTTTTCCAAAAATACAGGCATAGCTAACAACCAATCAACTTATCTTTAAGTACAATTTAACAAAAAATAATAGAGTTTAGGTTACTTATACTAGTGTATAAATATTTAAATCATTTTAAAATGGAGGATGAAAAAGTTATCAAAACCATGTAGCCAATCCATTTCTCCAAAACATGAGGTGGTTCTCCCACCATGCTTCCTTGATAGCGATGCATCAAATAGATATGTCCATCTAGCTCCAATGCATCCACCACCAAGGCACCAACTCTCTCACATTTTGTGAGAGCCCACACCTACATCAAACACAAGAGGTAAAAATTTTGGTACCCATATCTTTTTGTTGCCATTGGGGCTAGTAACAATTGGAACCCAAACATTTTTATGTACAAAATTTAAAGAATTTAATCTATCGAAACAAAATTTTGCAAGATGGCCTTTGCGGCCACAATGTGTACATTTATACACTCCAACATACATATGTGTGGTGTAAGTGTAAGCATGGTGTACATGAGGTGTATGCCATGTAGGATGTGCATGCATGTGTGAAATTTGAATTTGCTTCTTGCGAAACATAAATTTCAATATGTTATGTTTAACTGCACATTGGCTCAAAGTGGAGCCCAAACAATCAATTCTCTTATTCAAAATATGAATCTTATTTTTATCAAAGGAGAATGCAACATGAGAAGCATGGCAAGAATGAGAATCAATATTATTTTTCTTTTTAGAAAGCTTTCTTTATCTTGTAAAACAATTTTATTTGCAAAGATTTATTTTCATTTAAAATAATTTCTTTTTTAACCAAAATAATTTTATTTTTCAATGAATTGCTTCCTTCACAAATTTCATTTAATTTTGAAGTTAAGAAAAATCTTCCTTTTTAAAAAATTCATTTTCTTTTGACATAATTTCAAATTTATATTGGAGAGAATCTTTTTCTTTCAAAACGAAATCATTTTCATTTTTCAATTTTTGTTTTCTTCTTTTAACAAATCATATTTTTTAATAAGCATCTTGCAACGCAAAGCAAGATCATCATATGACATCTTTTCTTCAAGCTCGGAATCGAAATTTACCTCAAGGGGGTAATCCCCTTGGACCATGTAGCACATATTGAAAGTAGCACTTTCATCATCCGAGTCACTCTCTTTTTCATTTGGCGCTTGCTCCCGAAGAGAGCAAAGAGTGTTCCATATTAAGAAAGCAAAATCAAAATTAGAAACCCTAAATAAATATTCATCATTTAGGGTTAACTTTATAACATAGATGGCTTTTTTTGTTAGCCTCAAGATATTTGTCATTAATAAAATATGAATTTTTAATAGTGGCAAAATCGACATGAATTCCTAAGGCCTTAAGATACATAGACATCTTAACCTTCCAATTGAATGTCAAGAATGTCAAACATGGGAGGTGCCATGAAATTCATGAGTATGTGTACAAATATTGTGATTAGCTAAAAATAAGATCTTTAACTCTAGGTTGTTAGATCCAAATCAAGAGCACCAAGCTCTGATACCAATTGTAAGTCACCTAGAGGGGGTGAATAGGTGACTAGCAATTTAATGTAATATTAACACGAAATTAAAAACTAATTATGAAAACTAAATAAACACTTTGTACCCAAAGAGTGAAGCTGAATTCCCAGTGAAGGGCTCTAACTTCTCCACAAGATTCCTCTAGATTAAGAGTTGAGGTATTGCTTTAGCTCTCTTGGTTTGATATAAGTGTGCACACAAGCACAATGACAATATCAAGCATGTAAGATATGATTAATACAAGAGCATGTAAGATATTAAAACAACCCAAGCATGTAAATCAATAAAGCACAAGTATATCAAGCATGTGAGAATGTAAACAATAAAAGCATGCAAGATATATAAAATACAAGTGAGAGAGAGAGATAAGAAATTGCAAACACGGGAGATTTGTTTCGAGGTTCGAGCACACTTGCTCTATGTCCCCGTCTTCACCACTATGAAGGATTTTCACTATAACGATCCTGCAAGATCACTCGGTGTTGCAACACCTACAACGAGCTCCCTCAAGAATTCTTAGACCCGCAAGTCCCTCACTTGTTCCCGTAAGAACAACACACGCGAACCCCCAAGCTCGTCGAGGACGCAACCCCTACAACTCCTCCAAATACAAAGGTGAAATATTTGGTGATCACTTCTCTTGATCATCAACAAATACTCTCACAAATAAGGATCCTATAGAGGATGGATATAGCAATAGATAGCTCAAGCTTGTGTGAGAAAACAAGATAGGTGTGGAGGTGAATAACTCAAAGAAAAGCTTTTGAAAACTCAAGAGAATCATTTTTGATAAACTATCTTTTGATAAGGCAATGAAGCTCTAAAAACTTGTTGGGAAAACTCTATTGAAGACGGGAAAATAAGCTCTTAAAAAACTTTAAAAATCTTGCCTAAAATAGGCCAAAAGATCCCTTATTTATAGGGGATAAAAAAACTAGCCGTTATGACTCAAAATCTGACCATAATGGCCTATCGGTTGACTGCTCGGTCGACATACCAACGGTCAAATTTCTGACCATTGGAGTCTGGCGGTCGACCGACCTCAGACCCAGACCGTGCAATAAGTCAATTTTGAGCACAGTTTTGAGACCTAAAACTTTAGAAGTTGAAAATAAGTATATAAGCTAATTTGAATATCTTGACGTCTTCTTTCTAATGCAACTTAAATCAATTCAATATCATTTAGGAGTAGAAAGTTATCAACAAAATACTAAATGGTATCAAATCAGAAACTGTAAACTATTTTTATAACAAGAAAACCAATATTTGATATCTTTAACATTTGAATCAAAAAATGATTATTAAATAAAAAATGTAACCCTAAAGTTATCTTTGAAATGCAATTTAAATCCTGTTGATTAAATATAAGAATAAAAAGTTATGACTAGAAATCTATAACGGTATCGAGCAAATCAACAGAACGATCGGCCACCCGGTCGACCGAGAAAACCAGAGAGCTTTGCAAACTCAGCCGGTGGACAAGTCGGTCGGCCGATCTCTACTGCGGTTAACTAGTCGCTCGTCCGAGCTCAAATCTCATGGGCTTGTGCACATCTTGTGCACGTCTATCGATCGCTCGGTCGGCCGGCTCAGCCTTCGGTCGTCGACCGCAACCAGCCCAACAGTTTTAACAACTTTTTAAAATACATCTTAAATCTCCATAAAATTCACAAAAATAAGTTCATTAAAATACTTTGAAGTATAAATATGTGTGAATTGAAATCAAACATATATTACAAACATGTGAACTATTTTTTAGGCATAGAATTTAAAGCTTAAAACAAAAATCATATTTTTTAAAAACCAAAATTTAATGTGTGTTATAAGCTTGAGCAATCCACAACTAATCTATCCTTTACATTTTATCCTATAACAAAAATCCTAACACTTACAAACATGACACAAGTCTTAAAAATCTTCTGTTAAAAATCTTATTCTCCATCTTGACTTGGTCCAAAACTTGATCCAAAGAGCTAACTCCTTTGAGTACATGATGCGATCTTGAAGCGTGAGCTCTTAAATCAACACGTGCTACCTTCAAAACTTGACTTTGAATCTTTCATTGAAACTAAACACCGACTAAGATCTTAGTAGAATATCTGAAACTAAATGAACACAAGATCATTAGTACTATAACTACATGAGTTAATCATCATCGAAGCTAGAGTGATGAGCCTTTGGGCCAACAATCTCCCCCTTTTTTATGATGACAAAACTCATGGAGTTATATGTGTATGGATTAAAGATAAGCTTCATAGAAGCTCTCCCTTAACTCATGCATAACAAAAACAATAAAGATATTCAATGAAAGCATTTAAACAAACACACACACACACACACACACACACACACACACACATATATATATATATGAGAAAAATGTATATCAGCCGACGGCTGAGAGACCCTCTCAGCCTGCGGTGATGTGGCAGATTATTAGCCACACTAGAAAGGACGCCCCCGCCTATTGAAACAATTGAAATTACTAAATATCCCTGCGGTAAAAGACAGTGGATCTGTATAGTTTATTATTTTTTTATATTTCTGACGTTAGTCAATATTGTCACAATTATTTTTTATAACTGCGGCCAAACTGCGACCAATTTTTATCAAATCACGAAACTAATTTGAATGCTTCTTTTTTAATTTTTTTGTTATCTGATTTGAAATTTACTGATTTTTAATATAGTCGCAGTTTACTTTTTTTCGCATGTAATGTATAAATTATTATTATTTTTTACATATTGAATTCGGACAAGGACTGCGACTATGATCGCAGTGCTTAACGAGAGCAAGTCGTGGACGTTTTTTTTTGCTTGGTTAAATGTAATAACGGTGACTAAGAACTGATACTATAATAGCAGTTTACGTATTATTTTATATATTTGTTCTTCACTGTGACTGTTGTCTAAGCCGCCTATGAACTATTAAATTGTTTTTTTACATATAGCATGCGATCAAGGACTGCGACTATGGTCGCAGTACTCACGACAGCATTTTTTTGGATGATTTTTTTTGCTAAGTTAAATGTAATAACGGTGACTAAGGACTGATACTATAGTCGCAGTTTACGTATGGTTTTATATGTTTGCTCTTCACTGTAACTGTTGTCTCAGCCGCCTATAAACTACGAATTTTTTTACTTATTGCATGCGAAGTAGGACTGCGACTATGGTCGCAGTGTTTAAGAACAGCAGTCGCAGTTTTCTAATTTGTGATATACAGTGAAATATACTGATTTGAGAGGATTTGCGATCATGTTCACAGTATTATCTGTTTATATAGTTTAATTTTAGACTGCGACCATGGTAGCTGTTTATAACTTTATTGAATGCAAAACGATCAAACTGTTTATGAGCTATTTATAACTTTCAAACTGTTTTTGACTGGACAGCGACCGTGGTCGCAGTTTCATATGTAATTATTATATGAGTACTGTGACCATTATCGCAGATAAGATGCAGAAATAATAAATATACGACATACTTTATATGTATTTTAAAAATATGAAAGATTATTTTACAGATAGAAGTAAATTTTATTTATAACATAATATGGTCAGAAAGAGACCTTACAAAAAAGTGCATTAAAAGCTCTTAACAGAAGACAAAATAACGTTGAATATCAGAAGATCAGAAAATTCTAATCCTCGTTGTCATCACCATCATAAGCAGATTCGTCGTCTTCATTCTCCTCTTCTTCCTATTCATCACTTATTTCCTCATCATCTTCATGTTTTTGAGGATTTTTTAGTTCATCGATAAACTCCCAGAATGGATCGTCTATATCAAGCATTTCGTCCGATCCGTTGAGATAAAGCGAGCCTCCAGCATCAGAGGACATGCTTTCATCTAGCATGTCTCTGTCAAGTGGCAGAGGAATAATTTCCTCCTCACTAACCCACATGAAAACTTCATCATCCTCATGAAGAGGAGGATCAGTTAAAATATTATTTGATGTAGTGAGATAGTCAAAACGAGTGAAGTCCAGACTGGTATCAGATTCACTAGAATACCCTGAAGAAAGAGGACCGGTGGGGGAATGATTGAAGTTGAAATCTGAGTGTTCAGAGAAAGAAGATGGGGAAGACATGATTCAAGAATGAATTGTTTTCTGGAAGTTTTTGAAATCAAATTGAAAAGGAAGAGTAAAAATATAGTTTTTAGATATGAGATAATGTATTAGTTACAAGCAATATATAAAGGTAAATAATGTGAAATAACATGAATAGTAATAATAATTGTTATAGGTGACGGTTGAGTATGGGAAGAAGTGGTAAAAAAAATTAAATATTTAATTGAAGAGTTATGGCAGGAGAATCTGAAGAGTTCCTTTTTTCCAGAGGCTTACTACGTGAAGTACAAATTAACTTTTTATAGAATGTTTTTCCTATATCTTTAGATTACGTATGGTGCACATCTTTCCTTTATCGAGATTAATATTAGTGCATCTCTTTTTTCGAGACTGTTGTTGTATCACGGTAGATAGAATATTAATTACTTCATTTAATTCAGTGTAATTAATATAGTATTTTATAAGATGTGATATACGCGAACTGATCTCAGGGTCGCATGGCTAATCTACTTTGTAAAATTATAAAAAATCTGTTACATAAGGCATGCGAAAAAAGATTGCGACTTTGGTCGCAGTGCTAAAGGAGGTCGCAGTGCTAGACGATAGCATGTTTCGTCTATTATTTTTATGCGAATAAGGAATGCGACTAGGGTCGCAGACGTGATATAAAATTGAAGGTTATATTATATTAAGTCTGCGACCATGGTTGCAGTGAGAAAGTTTTGTTATACTATGACTGCGACTTGTGTCGCTGTCGTCATATAAAATTGAAAGTTATATTATATTATGTCTGCGACCATGGTCGCAGTGTTCGAAAGTTTTATTATACTCTGACTGCGATTATGATAGCGAAATTTGTAAAATGATGAGAATTCTGTTACAGAAGGCATGTGAAAAAAAACAGCGTCTGTCGTCGGAGTGCTGAAGGATATCATGTTTTTTTTATGTTTCAAACATGTTTTTTTACTTTTCAATGCTGCAGTTTATTTCACATTATCAAATTTTTTTTCTATTATATTTTCGATGTAGTAGAATTACGAATTTTATAACTATAGCTATATTCAACTGAAAATTCTTTAGGTAAATTTTGTTTGTGGATGAGTTTATGTTAGTTTAGAAGTAAAAAGGGATATTTTTGTCAATTTGATTCACGATTCTTTAGGCGGGATTTTTTAAATTTTTTTAGCGCCTACACTTTGCGACCTATATGTGGAATATATTTAGCCACGTCACCGCCGGCTGAGAAACTCTCTTAGCCGTCGGCTGAGGTACAGTAACCCCTATATATATATATATGTATGTATATATATATGTATATATATATATATATATATATATATATATATATGTATGTATGTGTGTGTATATATATATATATATATATATATATATATATATATATATATATATGTATGTACACACATACATACATACATATATATATATATATATGTGTGTGTGTGTGTGTGTGTGTGTGTGTGTGTGTGTGTGTGTGTGCGCGCGCGCGCATAAACAATAAATATTAAGCATGCATATAAAAACTCTCTAAATTCTTCTCCTATTTTTGTCAAGTCATCAATAAAGGGGTGAAAACAAACAAACAATAAAGATGTATATGCGATATACATTCATGAAGCGAAGAGATGTTAAGTTAGCTCCCCCTGCATACATGCATTACATGAAGAAAGGATGACTAAATCGTAACCCACATAAGCATAATATACAATGTCTATACAGAGATGTTAAGCTCCCCCTACACACGTGTACCACAAAAGAAGCGAGGTCAAGCTCCTTGATTAGACGAGAAAGGTATATGTAAATGTATCGATGTATCCTTTCCTATCTCCGCTATAGCATAAGGCTATACCGAGTCGATTCTCAGGGAGAGCTAGCGATAGAAGCGTTACGAATCGTAGTGAAGAAATGTAAACGAAGTGCCTTCTATGCTTAATAGAATAAAACAATCATGGAACAAGAAATGAAAGAATGGATGAATATGTTCATGATGGAAAGAGGAAAGAAATCAAGATTGGATTTGGTATTAACACTAGAAAGAATGAAATGGAAGAAAACAAACCATGACTAGCTTACCTTACTACCTTACCAATACTTACTAAACTCCGTGATAGTGAAGGCGTGCCTCATGTTGTCACTCCATTGGCGTAGGTTTCGTCTTGCGTGTTGATCTAATTACTTTCTCATGTAGATGAAGGGTGGTTTAACCCATCGGAGAAGAGAAGACCATCCAACTTGCAAGATGAAATATAGCAATCACCCATGAGTTAGTGAAGATGGCAAGGCTAGTGGTTAGCTAGTACATGGTAGAAAAATTAGCTACAAGCCATAAGAAAAGTAAAATAAAGCATGAATTAAATTGCAAGGATTTAAAGCAAGCAAGTAAAGAAAGAAATTAAAGAAAGCAAGTAAACTAGAACCAAGCTCAAGTAGAGGAAGGAGAATGGATGAATCCTTGTTGCTTCAAGTTATCACACCTTGATTACACAAGCTCTCTCTCTCACAATCTCTCTTTTACAAAGTATCTAGGGAAGAAGAAGAGGGACTAAAGAACTAAACCTAGAGAAAAACCTATGAAAATTACAATAACTAACAATTTCTCCTCTCTTCTCTCTTCAATCCTCTGCTCGCAGGTCAGGTGCAGATATTTATAGGCTGAGAGAGAAGCTTCGAGATCCAGTCTGTTGGCGCAAAATCTGAGATCCAACGGCCATATCTTTGCCGCAAATTCTGGTATTTTGCCGCCAAATTGCGGCAAAACAGATTCTGTTGGGTAACTGCTTTCTGTTGAGAGTTGGTTACGTGGTTGTTATCCACGTGGCCTTCTAGAATCTTGAGTTGTTGCGCGGATCTCTCTGGATTCTGGATTTAGATTTGGGCTTGGAATTAATCCCTTTAATTATTGCTAATTAAAGTGATTATTGGGCTTTCTCTCAATTTGAGTGTATACCTGCAAATATATAGAGAAGATGAGTAAAAATCATATATTTATTTGTAATATGCATGGGAATTATGTGATAAAATATGCAACATTGGATACCAATCACACCCCCACACTTATTCTTTTGCTCGTCCCGAGCAAAACAAAGAAAAAGAAAAGAAAAACTATACTACAAATTTATTGCACCACTTTCGCAGGTGACGCGATTGCACTGAGCGTGTGCAACAAGCCGTTAAACCTCTAGGTTACCCTAGAGGAGGAGTGTTGTCTCCTGAGGGTTTTCAGCGGATTACACCCACAAAATCCATAAAGAAAGAAGACAAATGTTAGTATTTTGAAAACGCATTTTGAAAGAGAGACAAGTTTACGAACTATTTTTGCAAAAATATAAGTGATCTTAGGTCATAAGTCCACCTATAATCATTCTCCCTTAAACTTAGTCTCTATGCAAGATCTTGTCTTCAATTAAGGTAAGAATTCAAAATTGGATTGAATATTTTATCCTTCATAAAACCTAGATAGTATGCACACCGTGCTTAGTGAAGATTTCTGGGATTTCAACTCCAACCATCAAGCCATTTATTTATTTATATATATATATATATTTTTCTTTTTCTTTTTTCTTCCCTTAGTTTAGGCTTTCTAGTTCACCCTTGTAACGAGCCTATAACCGATGACTCCCAAACCAGTCGGTCTTAGGGCACCAGATGAGAAAACATCCCTTGGGTTTAAGGACTCGAGTGAAAAAGGCCACGAAACTAAAGGGGATTATTTATTTCCTTTACCACCGTTAGGCGTGAATAATCATGCTTCTTGAGGCACAATTCTCCAGCTTAATAGGTGATGTTTTTATTTATATTATATTTTTTTTCTTTTTTTTATTTATATGGCATTTTTGGTCTTTGTCTCCATCCCAAGAAATGTGTAAGTGTAAAGTGCATATTATCTAAGGCAAAAAATTCAAGATAAAAATATCTCACCAATTTTTCTTACTTAGCCTATAATTTCAAACAAGATCTATTATTTCAACTAGGTTTAAGATGTCATAATTAAGGCTTTCTTAATTTCTAAGATACATCTTAATTTTCTTAAAAATAGATCAAAACTTTGTCTCTTATTTCAAAAAGTTTTTTTTTTAATTATTATTTCTAAAAGAAGTGTAAAAGAAAGAAAATCTAAAAACTCTATGTTAGTAAACCCTCCCCCACACTTATTTCATGCATTGTCCTCAATGCATCATGATATATGTATGCATGAAACAAAAATGAAGAGGGAAGGAAAAATTACCTTAAGGTGGTGGTTCCGGTGGTGGTCTGATTGGTCCACGAAACATGGCCCAATCATTCTTATTTTGGGTTTTGAGGAACCCACCAAAAATATCATGAATATGACCCACTAAAAAGATAAATCCTTGAAAGATTTTTATTAAGTACATGACCCCATCTAATTTCCATTTTCCATAATAAATTTCTGAGTCAAATTTGTCAACTACCTTGTCCCAAAGTGGTGTATGAAATGATAGAACTGTTGACTTGGACTCAGGAATGACAGGAACTAATACCGACTCAGGAAGGTGACTGAAGTCAAGTGAAGGTGCAGGAGTCGAAGTGAGTTCAGGAATTTGGTCCAAGTCAAGAAAATGAAGCTCAAGTCCACAATCATTTTCCAATAATGGGATGTGACCTAATATGGGTGATATCTCTTTACTTCCAATATTAAGAAATTCTAGTTCATCACCATACAATTCTTCGAAACTTAAGTCAACATCTTCCGATAGAATTGTACAATCAGTTTCAGAAGTAAAGAGATAGTGAGAATCTAGGTCACATTCCATATGTAGTTCAATACATGAGGAACTTGCCAATTTGTCAATAGTATCTTCAGAAGTGTAGAATTGGCCAAGTTTAATATGATCCTCAAAGATGGATGATTTAACTTCATTATGAATTGGTACAGGATCCAATGTCGACTCCGGGAAAAAATTAAAGTCAGGTAAAGTTACCGGAGTCATTATTGAATCAGAAAAAAGAAGTGAATCACTAAGTTGGGGTTCAAGATCACATTCCTCATGTAGTTCAATTCCACAAAAATGTGAACTTGCCAATTTATCAATGGGACTTTCAAAAGTATGGAATTGGTCAAGTTCACTATGATCATCAAAGATTGGTGATTCAATTTCAAAATGGACAGGCACTGGATCCAATACTGACTCAGGAAATGAAGTGAAATCATGTGAAGACACCGGAGTCATAATTGAATCAGGAAGAAAAATTGAATCATCAAGTGGAATTTCAGGATCATATTCACACTCAAGTTCAATTTCAGGAAAAGGAAAACTTGCCAAAATGTCAATGGGATCTGAATTTTGGACAAGTTCAGGTGATTGTGCTGAAATTGAATCTGGATTTCCAAGACTACATGACTCATCTTCTTTAAGAGAGTGGCTAGTGACATTAGAAATAGGATGAGAATGAAGAGTTTGGATCATCAACTCTATGTCACGATTTCTAGCATTTTGAGCATGAGTCATTTCTTCAAGCATCTTTCCATAATTGATGACTTCATTGTTTTGATGGAAAGATGAAGTATTGTCTTGGAAGTGATATTGAAATTGTGAGTCCATCAGATTTTGGGATTTGTGTTTGGACTCACGCATACTCATTTCCAAAATTGATGGTCTTTTATTTTGGACTGGTGGAACTGAGTATGTATCTTGAAAATGTGGAATTGGAGAGGCTAATTTGGTCTTAAGTTGTTGCTCTGCCTCTAGTAGATTGGCTTCTATCCTCTTTTGGAACTCAGATTTTTCTTCAATGGGAGGTCCAGAAAAAGGAATATATGAAGCAGAATCGGAGAATGAATATTGTGGATATTGTGGACTAGGTGGATATTGTGGACAAGGAGGTTGATAATTAAACTCGGGGGACTGGAATCCCCAATTACTCGGTGAAGAGTTGAAATTATTATGGAAATTATAATTATTAGATGGGGGGTATGGGTCATATTGATTCGGATAAGGCCAACCCGGTGTATTTGGTTGGTGCATATTATAAAACACCGGGTTGGAATTATCCGAATAGAATGGAGACTGTGTGAAATATGGATTATTATTAGGATGGAAAGAATTGTTGAATGCCATATCACACAAAAAATCACAAACAAAAAGAAATAAACAAATAAACAAACAAAAAGAAAAGAAAAATCAAAACCAAGCCAAAAGAATGGTTGACCTAGACGACTCCTAACTGATTAGACTGTCCACGGGAGGTTTAGTGTAGACTTTGACCACAGGCTAATCAGCCAGGTAAGGTCAAAGTTGGTGGGAGGTTTTCCGTCAAAGACGTTCCTTAATTAAGTAACCACCAACCTTCGGGCTTTCGGCCCTCAATCCCTTGCCTAGACACTGATTTTACAAGAGTCAATTTCCAACACTATTCCCCCTTAGGATAATCTCCTAAATGAGTCCGAGATGTCCCTAGGACCAACGTCTATCAAATTTTATTAAATTAGGCTTGGGTTAGTGAGTGCTTGGGAAAATGATTTTCGGGCTAAGGAAAGGGTAATGAAATCCCCCACCTCATCTTATTTATGGGTTATGCCCTTAAAAATGAATTGTGCAAGTGTACAAAAATATATAACTAGAATTCACTCAAAGCATGAAAATCAAGCAAGAGATGATTCCTAGTCTACATGCAATGCAAAACGTACCTTGCCTCCAGCACTCTTCAACAGTAAAAGTAAATGAATTGAAAAGACACGTGCCTAGAAATGCAAATGTCTAATCAATTTTTAACTTTTCAACCAATTTTTTACTGTTGATTAAATTAGCAGGTAATAGGTGAAAAATACAGGAATTCAAGTATAGCAGCAGATGTATTATGCAGAGCTGGAGACCCTGCAGAAAAATGATCAGTAGTGAGCTCCTCCTTGCCGCAGAACCGCGACTTTTGCCGTGGGAACGCGGCAAGTCAGAGGGATCCTGGTCTCTGCTTTCGAGAGCAGAGGCCCAGGTCCGCTTATATGTTACTGCAATGCAAATTTTCCTGTTTTCTTCTCCTGTAACCTGCAACAGAGAAGAAGATTCGTTTAGTTCTTCACTTTAAAGAAAATCCGTTGCTCTCCCCGGCAACGGCGCCATTTTTTTGATTAGACGAGAAAGGTGTATGTAAATGTATCGATGTATCCTTTCCTATCTCCGCTATAGCATAAGGCTATACCGAGTCGATTCTCAGGGAGAGCTAGCGATAGACGCGTTACGAATCGTAGTGAAGAAATGTAAACGAAGTGCCTTCTATGCTTAATAGAATAAAACAATCATGGAACAAGAAATGAAAGAATGGATGAATATGTTCATGATGGAAAGAGGAAAGAAATCAAGATTGGATTTGGTATTAACACTAGAAAGAATGAAATGGAAGAAAACAAACCATGACTAGCTTACCTTACTACCTTACCAATACTTACTAAACTCCGTGATAGTGAAGGCGTGCCTCATGTTGTCACTCCATTGGCGTAGGTTTCGTCTTGCGTGTTGATCTAATTACTTTCTCATGTAGATGAAGGGTGGTTTAACCCATCGGAGAAGAGAAGACCATCCAACTTGCAAGATGAAATATAGCAATCACCCATGAGTTAGTGAAGATGGCAAGGCTAGTGGTTAGCTAGTACATGGTAGAAAAATTAGCTACAAGCCATAAGAAAAGTAAAATAAAGCATGAATTAAATTGCAAGGATTTAAAGCAAGCAAGTAAAGAAAGAAATTAAAGAAAGCAAGTAAACTAGAACCAAGCTCAAGTAGAGGAAGGAGAATGGATGAATCCTTGTTGCTTCAAGTTATCACACCTTGATTACACAAGCTCTCTCTCTCACAATCTCTCTCTTTTACAAAGTATCTAGGGAAGAAGAAGAGGGACTAAAGAACTAAACCTAGAGAAAAACCTATGAAAATTACAATAACTAACAATTTCTCCTCTCTTCTCTCTTCAATCCTCTGCTCGCAGGTCAGGTGCAGATATTTATAGGCTGAGAGAGAAGCTTCGAGATCCAGTCTGTTGGCGCAAAATCTGAGATCCAACGGCCATATCTTTGCCGCAAATTCTGGTATTTTGCCGCCAAATTGCGGCAAAACAGATTCTGTTGGGTAACTGCTTTCTGTTGAGAGTTGGTTACGTGATTGTTATCCACGTGGCCTTCTAGAATCTTGAGTTGTTGCGCGGATCTCTCTGGATTCTGGATTTAGATTTGGGCTTGGAATTAATCCCTTTAATTATTGCTAATTAAAGTGATTATTGGGCTTTCTCTCAATTTGAGTGTATACCTGCAAATATATAGAGAAGATGAGTAAAAATCATATATTTATTTGTAATATGCATGGAAATTATGTGATAAAATATGCAACATTGGATACCAATCACTCCTCAATATGTAAACTACACTCAACATGATTCTGTATATAAAGGAGATGTTAAGCTCCCCTTGCATATAAGCAATACATATTAAACAAATTTTGAAACCATTTTTAAAATAAAATTTTGAAATTTCTTGAAGTCAACAAATAAATTATGATACTAATGAAATCAAATTGTAGTTAATAAAATAAATGTTGGTACCACTTATAGATAAACAAAATTTTTAAGATACCAACAATAGATTTTGATATCAATTGAAGGTGAAACATGAAGTACATTTTGATACAAAAAAATACCAATTGAAATTAATACATAAGTTTGTAAAGATACTAAATAACATTTACAATAAAGTCAAGCTTAGCATAGACAGTTTGTACTTAAAATGTATGGAATTGTAAAATAAGCACAATCTAAATTATATATATGTATGAAAATAGAAATACCACTTGAAATTTGAAGCATACATATATAAAAAAAAACTAATATGAGTATACAAAAATGAAATAACATGAAAATCATGTGTATAACTTATATCATCCACCCTTATCATGCTCAAGATGAAAGAAATATTCATTATGACACACAAGGCATGGTCGCCCAACCAAACGCCCTTAAGGGTAGAAGTTTTCAAAAATAAGATTTGAAAATATTAGTATAATTGAAAATACTACTAAATGAAGAATAAATAAATAGTTTAAAGTAATTTTTGAAAACTTGTTAAAGATCCTTCAAACATGAAACCAAATTATATATATATCTCATGAAATATGTATATTACACAAAAATTGACACTCAAGATCTATAAGACATAACATGTGCTCATGAAAACAAAGTCATGAGTAAAAAAAATATGAGTGCACAAGAATCATGTAACTGACATATTCATGAAAATAAACAATAAAGCTCAAAACGAAACTTATATAAAAAAAATTTCACAAAAATATGATGTATCATGCATGAATCATCGAAATTAGGACATACAATATACAATCAAACAATAATTGAGTATATAAAAGAAATAGAGCATGTAAAGCATGTATCTCAAAAATGGTACATGTATAACACAAGTTTTAATAGGAAATGCATATGAACATGATATAGACATATAAATCAAAACATGAATCATAAGATAGGCATGTAAAAACTATTGAAATTTTTTTCAAAAATACATGCATCGCTAACAACCAATCAACTCATCCTTATGTACAATTTAACAACATATGATAGAGTTTCGGTTACTTATACTAGCATATAAATGTTTAAAGCATTTTAAAATGGAGGATGAAAAGGTTATCATGTAGCTAATCAATTTCTCTAAAACATGAGATGGTCCTCCATCCATGCTTTCTTGATAGCGATGCATTAAATAGGTATGTCCATCTATCTCCAAAGTACCCACTACCAAGACACTAACTCTCTCACATTTTGTGAGAGCCCCGCACCTATATAAAACACAAGAGGTAAAAATTTTGGTACCCATATCTTTTTGTTGGGTCCATTGGGGTTAGTAACAATTGGAACACAAACATTTTTATATGCAAAATTTAAAGAATTTAATCTATCAAAATAAAATTTTGCAAGATAGCCTTTACGGCCACAATGTGCACATTTGTGCACTAGCATATATGTGTGTGTGTGTGTGTTTGTGTGTGTGTGTGTGTGTGTTGTGAGTGTGAGCATAGTGTATATGAGGTGTATGCCGCGTAGGATGTGCATGCATGTGTGGAATTTATTTCTTGCGAAACATAAATTCCAATCTATTATGTTTAACTACACATTGGCTCAAAGTGGAGCCAAAACAATAAATTTTCTTATTCAAAACATGAATCTCATTTTTATCAAAGGAGAATGCAACATGAGAAGCATGGCAAGAATGAGAATCAACATTATTTTTCTTTTTAGAAATCTTTTCTTTATCTTGTAAAACAATTTTCTTTTGCAAAGATTTATTTTCATTTAAAATAATTTCTTTTTCCACCAAAATAATTTTATTTTTCAATGAATTGTTCCTCACAAATTTCATTTAATTTTGAAGTCAAGGAAACATTCTCTTTTTCAAAAACTCATTTTCTTTAGACATAATTTCAAATTTATGTTGGAGAGAATCTTTTTCTTTCCAAACAAAATCATTTTCATTTTTCAAATTTTCATTTTCCTCTTTTAACAAATTATTTTTTTAATACGCATCTTGCAAAGCAAAGCAAGATCATCATATGGCATCTCTTCTTCAAGCTCGGAATCGGAATTTACCTCAAGGGGATAATCCTCTTGGACCATGTAGCACATGTTCGAAGTAGCATTCCATCATCCGAGTCACTCTCCTTTTCATTTGGCGCTTGTTCCCCAAGAGAGTAAAGAGTGTTTCATACTACAAAAGCCGAATCAAAATTAGAAACCCTAAATAAATATTCATCATTTAGCGTTAGCTTTATAGCATGGATGGCTTTTTGTGTTATTCTCACGATGTTTGTCATTAATAAAATATGAATTCTTAATAGTGGCAAAATAGACATGAATTCCTAAGGCCTTAAGATACATTGACATCTTAACTTTCCAATTTTGAAAGTCAAGAATATCAAACATGGGAAGTGTCATGAAATCTATGAGTGTATGTGCAAATATTGTGATTAGTTAAAATTAGGAGTTAACTCAAGATTGTTAGACTCAAATCAAGAGCACCAAGTTCTGATACCAACTGTAGGTCACCTAGAGGGAGGTGAATAGGTGATAAGCAATTTAATGTAAAATTAATGCGGAATTAAAAACTAATTATGCAAACTAAATAAACACACTTTGTATACCCAAAGAGTGAAGCCGAATTTTCAGTGGAGGGCTCTATACTTCTCCTCAAGATTCCTCTAGATTAAGAGTTGAGGTGTTACTTTAGCTCTCTTGGTTTGATACAAGTGTGCACACATGCACAATGACAATATCAAGCATGTAAGAATATGATCAATACAAGAGCATGCAAGATATTAAAACAACCCAAGCATGTATATCAATAAAGCATAAATATATCAAGCATGTGAGAATGTAAGCAATAAAAGCATTCAAAATATATAAACACAAGTGTATGTGTGAGAGAGAGAGAGAGAAGCAATCACAAATACAGGAGATTTGTTTCGAGATTCAAGCACACTTGCTCTACGTCCCCGCCTTCACCACTATGAAGGATTTACACTATAACGATCCCGCGAGATCACTCGGTGCCGCAACACCTACAACGAGCTCCCTCAAGAACTCTTGGACCCGCAAGTCCCTCACTTATTTCCGTAAGAATAACACACGTGAACCTGCAACCTCGTCGAGGCCGCAACCTCTATAACTCCTCCAAATACAAAGGTGAAAAACTTGGTGGTCACTTCTCTTGATCACCAATAAGTACTCTCACAAACAAGGATTCTATAGAAGATGGATATAGCAATGGATAGCTCAAGCTTGTGTGAGAAAATAAGATAGATGTGGAGGTAAAAAACTCAAAGAAAAGCTTTTGAAAACTCAAGAGAACCACTCTTGATAAACTCTCTTTTGATATGGTAACGAAGCTCTAAAAACTTGTTAGAAAAACTCAATTAAATCAGAATCCGGTCGACCGACTGTTCGGAAAAGGAGAAGAGTTTACTCAAGTCAGAAATAGAGGGTTTAGAGTCAACCTTCTTTGTTCGATTGTCGCGCTCAAAACTCCGAGAATGTATCAAAACGTTTAATATGCTCCTTCCGAATCACCGTAGTAGCATAAGCTATACGGGTCGATCCTCAGGGAGAGCTCACGATAGAAGCTTTGCGGTCACGAGTCAAAGAGAGAGGGAAAACGAAGATTCTTCTATGTTCAAAAAGAAAAACAATATGAAAAAGAAAAAGAAGAAATTTTTGTGATTTGGTTGTATGGAAAGGAATACCGATGTAAAGAAAATGAAAAAGAACTTTGGAAAGTTGTCTTGCTTAGAGAGAAAACTAGTGAAGGAAACTTTAGGAAAACTTTAGATGGGAAAAGTCATGACTAGCTAACTTTACTAACTTGCTAACTTACTAAGCTCATGGGTGATGCATGATTGCCTCATGTTGATTCATCGGCAAAAGATATGACTTGCTTGTTAGGTCTAGTATGTTCCCACTTTGGAAGATGAGTGTTCTTATCGGTTCTCGCTTGTAGCCTCATTGATTCATCGGCTCCCGAGATAGAATTTCAGTGTTGGATTCAAGGAGTGCCACTCAAAGTGATGCTAAGGAAGAAGACACAAGTTTCATTAGTCACTCAAGGCATATACAAGATAGCGTTGAAGTAAGGAAATTGTTCCACAATCCAATAGCAAGTTTAGGTGTTCCATCTCCATGTTCCATCAAGGCACTTGTTCTAAAGACAAGGCTCTAAATGAGGCTCACATGAATCATATGGAGTATGAACAAGCATTTCCCAAATATGAAAGCAACTCTTCTTCATTGAAGATTAAAAGAGACTTAACATTGCAAGAGTTAGAAATTAGCAATCACCCAAAGAGTTAGAAGTTAGCAAGGTTAGTTGTGTTAGCTAGTCATGTTAGAGGGAGTTAGCTATCCATTACAAGAGAAAATAAATAACAAAGCACAGTAAATAGAAGTGCAATGGAAATAAAACAAGAAAGTAAAGCAAGCACTAGAGAATGTAAAGAAGAGAAGAAAGTTGATTAATCCTTGCTTTGAAAAGATGTCACCTCCTTGCTTACAAGCTCTCAACTCTTTCTTTTCTCTCTTTTACAGAATCTCTAGGAGGAAGAAGAAGAATTACACAAGAACTAAAAACCTAGAGAGAATTCCTACACTCTCTCTCAAAATACAAGTTCTCTCCCCTATTCTCTCCTCTATTCTCGTACTGGCCCTGATGCTCTATTTATAGGCCTCAGAAGAAGGGCTCCCAAATATCAGCCGTTGGATCAAATCTGAGCCTCAACGGCCAGATTCCTGCCGCGGATACGTGGCCATAGCCGCGTGTCCGCTGCAGAATCTAGGTCGTTATGCCTGCGCATTCTGTTGGCGTTCTGTTACATCCTGCAGGCCTAGCTGGCGCTTCTAGAAGGCTGACTAGGTGCGTGGATATCTCCAGAATCTGGGCTCTCTCTTGGGCTTCTCCTTAGGGCCTTGATTAATCCTTTAATTCCTTGATAATTGCATGGATTTTGGGCCTCTTCTCCATTAAAATATGGACCTGCAAAAATAGAGAGAAAAAAGGGTAAAAAACTCATTTTTATGTACAATATGCATGGTATGGATGTGGCAAAATATGCAAAAATGAATAACTATCACCGACCAGTCAAATTTCTAATTGGTCAGAATGGCCTGTCAGTTGACTGCCCAGTCTACCGATCAACGATCAAATTTCTAACCGTTGGAGTCTGGCGGTCAACTGGGCGGTTGACCGACCTCAGACCCAGACTGTGTAATAGGTTAATTTTGAGCATAGCGCTGAGGCTGAAATTGTTAGAATTGGGAAATAAGTATATAGGATGAAGTTGTATATCTTGATGTCTTCTATCTGATGCAACTTAAATCAAATCAATATCATTTCAGAGTAGAACGTTATCAGTAAAATACTAAAAGGTATCAAACCAGAAACTTTAACTATTTTCAGAACAAGAACAGACTTCAACCCAATATTTGACATCTTTAACATTTGAATCAAAAAATTATTATTGAATAAGAAATGTAACTTTGAAAGTTTTCTTTGAAATGCAATTTTAATCATGTTAATTGAATATAATAATAAAAAGTTATGACTAGAAATCTATAAGGGTATCAAGCAGATCAGCAGAACGATCGGCCGCCCGGTCGACCGAGAAAGCCCGAGAGCTCTGCAAACTCAATCGGTCGACTGGCCGGTCAGCCGATCTCTACTGCAGTCAACCGGTTGGTTGACCAAGCTCAAGTCACATGGGCTTGTGCATGTCTTGTGCACATCGGTCGACCGCTCGGTCGACCGACTCAGCCTTCGGTCAACCGGTCGGTCAACCGCAAGCAGCCCAAAAATAATTTTAACAACTTTTTTAAATACATCTTATATTCCATAAAATCTCTATAAAATTCATAAAAATAAGTTCATTAAAATACTTTGAAGTACAAATAAGTGTGATAAAAAATCAACACATATTGCAAACATGTGAACTATTTTTGAGGCATAAAATTTAAAGATTAAAACAAAAACTGTATTTTTCGAAAACTAAACTTTTGTATGTGTGTATAAGCTTGTGCAATTCACAACAAATTTATCCTTTACATTTTATCCTAAAACAAAAATTCTAACACTTACAAACATGACACAAGTCTTGAAAATTTTCTGTTAAAAATCTTCTTCTCCATCTTGACTTGGTCCAAAACTTGATCTAAAGAGCTAGACTCCTCTTAAGTACTTGATATGATCTTAAAGCGCGAGCTCTTGAATCAACATGTGCTAGTTTTAAAACTTGACTTCAAATCTTTCGTTGAATCTAAACCCGACTAAGATCTTGGTAGAATATCTGAAACTAAATGAACACAAGATCATTAGTACTATAACTATATGAGTTAATCATCATCAAACTTGAGTGATGGACCTTTGGGCTAACAGTTTAAGAGTTGGAGTTGTGTACTCCTTTGTGTAAGTTGTAATTCCTCAGTGGATGTCCCTTTGTGGAAGGTCCAGTATAGACTTAGTTGAAATTATTCTGTGTGAAGGCGGAGACGTAGAGGTGTGGCTTTAACCTCAAAACATATCTTATTGTTTGTGTTTGGATCTTTCTCTCTCAATTCTCATCTTTTTATATCTTGCATTGTTATTCTTGCTATTACTTACATGCTTGATATAGTTTGTTTGCTCACATTTATATTGAACCAAGAGAGCTATTAAAGTATCTCAACTCATAATTTAGAGGAATCGTGAGGAGTAGTTTCAGAGCTCTTAACGGGGATTTCAAACTCTCTTTTGATTATACATTGTGTGTTTTAGCATTTAAATTTTATTCCACATTATTTGTCCCAGATTAGCACTATACCTATTCACCCCCCTCTAGGTGTACTTTCAATTGGTATCAGAGCAAGTGCTCATGATATTCGATTTAACCACATAGGAGTGTGATCCAGATTACTAATCTAGTCATTTTCTTTGCACATATTTTAGTTTACACTTATGAATTTTCTTGCTCCTCTTATGTATGATATTTTCAACATTGACATGTGAAAATTTTAAATGAGTGCATACTTTAAAGCCATAGGATTGCGTGTTTATCTTGCCACTACCAAGAAATCTTATATTGATAATGGAAAGTACCTAGAGGCCAATGCACAAGCCATGGAGGCACTTAAGCACACACTTTGCAAAGATTATTTATTTATGCTTTCTCATTGTGATTCCACTTTTGCAGTGTGGAACATATTGTTCTCTCTCAAGGAACAAACTTTAAACAATATGGAGAGAGAATCCATAGTTGATGAGCCAAGCAAACGTGATACATGGTCCAAGGGAATGACTTCCTTGAGGTAAATTCGGACACTCATCTAGATGATTGTGCTAGCTCTTCCAATGATCATCATGATAGTATGGATGCACATACTTTAAATGAAGAATTTTTCATGTTTTATGAAAACTTTCCTTTAAAATATAGTTTTGATATAAAAGAAGAAAATAAAAAGTTGTTTTCAAAACTTGATTTAGTTTTACAAGAAAAGCTTGAGGTTTCCAATGAAAGGGACTTATTGAAAACCCAACTTGATCTTGTTTTAAAAGAAAATAAAATTTTAAAGAATACAAATAATTTTGATGTTGTTTTGAAGAAGAATAGTATTTTATCTTCAAAACTTGATTTAGCTTTAAAAGAAAATGATTCTTTAAAAAATAAAATTGTTTTAATTTCTAAAGAATTAGAAAGCATTTCTTTAGAAAAAGTTTCTTTGAAAAATGCTTTTGATTCCCATGTTTGCCATGCTTCCGTTACTTCATCTTCTTGTGTTTCTATTACTTGCTCCACTTCTTTTTTAAGTATTGATAATGATATATGTATGTTGAAAAAAGTGTTGATTGTTTGGGCTCCACTTTGAGCCAAAGTATCATAAACCACACAAAATTAAAATTTATGTTTTGAAAGAAACATACTCCACATATGTATCCACACCCATCACGGCATACACACGCTTCTCATACTTACACACGTGACACTATGTATGTTAGAGTGTACACTTGTTCACATTGTTGTCGTAAGGGCCACCTAGTAAAATTTTGCTATGATAGAATAAATATTTTCAATTTTACAAGTAAACATGTTTGGTTTAGGAAAGGTGCTAACCACGGAGGACCCAAGAAAGTTTGGGTACCAAATTCACTCCTATTGCATTTGATATAGGTGTGGACTCTCACATGATGTGAGAGCTTTAGCGCCTTGATGGTGGATGCGTTTCGAGCTAAATAGTCACATTTTTAGATGCATCACTTTTAAGGGACGATTGGTGGGAGGATTATCATGGTTTGAAAACCTAAAGACTAGTTCATTTGATTTTAGTAACTTTCTCTAACTCCTTATTTTATTTACTTACTTTCTTATTGCTGATTGTTAGCATGTATTGGTTTTCTTATTCATTATATTTAAATGCGTGTTATTAGACTTGTGATATACATGTATAATATTTGAGATACACCCATATTCATATGGATTCATATTTATTTCTGTTCTCAATAATTGTTTAGCTATTGTGTATCTTTGTCTTAATATCATTCGCTTTTACACTAATGATCATATTTGTTTCATTTATGATTAGATGTTTTGTGCTTCATGTTTAGAGTACATGTTTATATGTAGTTTTCATTAACACTTGTATTTATACTTATACTATTAGTGAGCTATACTTGATTATTATGTTTGAGTGCTTCATTGCTCATGTGTACTCATTACATGTATTTGTATAACTTAGTTTTGATGACTCTTGTATTTACACTTGTATTTTCTATTTTGTACATATTTTTGTTTAGCTTCATGCATATGTAAATTTTGATCAAAACTATATGATATACATGTTCTATCCTTGAGTCACTTATATAACATGCCATATACTATTTTTGTGGACTCATTATGTTAGGATATGTATGTATACTTTAGTTTTGATAAAATATAATATTCCTTGAAGTTTGTTAAGTTTTGATGAAAATATTTTTATTTCATGTTCATGACAAAGAATTTTCATTTATTGAGTTAATTGTCTTATCTTCATGACTATACTTATTACATGATTCTTGTGTACTCTACATTTTGTTTACTCTTGATTTTGGCTTCCTGAGAATCTATGTGCTTCATAACTCCTTGAGTATCAATTATTGTATTTTTAGAATTTTTCATGAGATAAATATTTATTTTTATTCCTTACTTGAAAGATTTCGTACTAATTTTAAAATCATCTTAAAACTAGTTTCGTATTCTTCAATTGGCAGAGTTTTCAACCTATGTTAAAATTATTTTTAAAATATTAATTTTGAAAACTTCTACCCTACAAGGGCGGTTGGTTGGGAGACCATGCCTTATATGTTCTTTAATGAATATCTCTTTAAACATGCATGATAGGGTGACTGTTATGAGTTATACATGATTTCAATGAAAATTTTATTTTTGTATACTCATATTTGTTTTCATATATATATATATATATATATATATATATATATATATATATATATATATATATATATATGTATGCATCAAATTTCAAGTAGCATTTTTATTTTTATACATACATATATATTATTTTGATTGTGCTTGTTTTATAATGTCCATACATGTTTTAAAGTACAAATAATTTTATGCTAAGTTTGATTCAATTCTAAATGTTAATTGGTATTTTCTCAAGTATATGCATGTGTTTTGTCATTATTTCAAAAAAAAGGTCTTTAAATTTAAAATGATTTCATGTTGATAAGATAATAATTATGTTCATCTATAAGTATTTACCAACATTTGTTTTGTCAACTACAATTTGTTTTATCAAAATTTATTTTGTTTGATTACAAATAGTTTCAAAATTTGTTTTAATTTGGTATCAAAATTTTCTTTCAATTGGTTTTCAAAATTTGTTTTGACATGTATTGCTTTATATGCAAAGGGAGTTTAACATCTCCTCTATATATAGATTCATGATGAGTGTAATATATAGAGAAGAGCTTGACATCCTTTCTTTGTATGGTACATGTGTTTAGGGGAGCTTAACATTTCAACTATACATTGTATATAATGCTTATATAGGGTAGGGTTTAGTCATCCCTTTCTTTATGTAATGCATGTATACAGGGGGAGTTCCTAATAGTCTCTTCTCTTCATGGATTTATATAGCATATACATTTATCTTATTTTTCTTCACCCCTTTGTTGATGAGTGACAAGAAAGGAGAGAATGATTTGAGTTTATATATGCATATTTTTAGTTTTATGCATATATTGTGTTTTGATATCATGTTTAGGTTTTTGATATCTAGAGTTTGTATGCATATCCATTCTGTTGGATTGTTTATTGGTATCAAGAATTTATATTGGTTCATTGGTATCAAGATATCATCATAATTTCAATTGGTATTTCATATTTTCAAATTGTTTATTTGGTATCAAAAGCATTGGTATCAAGAGTTTACATACTCATTTGAAATTGGTATCAAGTTTTTGCATACATTTGGTACCTAAAGCTAACATTATATATGTATATGATTATTTTGTTTGGTATCATACGCTTACATTGCATATCTATTTGTTTTTATTGCTATGCATGAGTTAAGGGGGAGCTTCTATGAAGCTTAACATTAATCCATGCATATATAACTTCATAAGTTTTGTCATCATCAAAAAGGGAGAGATTGTTGGCCTGAAGGACTTTCACCTTAGTTTTGATGATGACTAACTTATGAAGTTATGTTTCTAATGATCTTGTGTTTACTAAGTTTCAAATATTGGTGTTTAGCTTCAACAAAGACGTGAAATCAAGTTTCAAAGCTATCACAAGTTGATTCAAGAGCTCATACTTAAAGATCGCATCTAATACTCAAGATAGAGTCTAGCTCATTTGGATCAAGTTTGGATCGAGTTGTCTTGGAGAAGAAGATCGACAAGAAGACTTCAGTCCAAGTTTGTTTATTAGTTTAGATCTTTTATAAGGATAGTTTATTTTAAATTTCTCAAGTACACACACACACACACACACACAAGTTTAATAGTTTTGGTTTCGGTTTAACCGCTTCATTTTTTAGTTTATTAAGTTTCAAGAATATATCTTTCAGTTTCATGAATAGATAGAATCAAAATAAGTTTACATAGTTTATATGTGTATTGAATTTCATCCATATACATTATTGCTTCAAATTGTCTAAAAACTTATTTTGATGTTTCTAGTTCATGGTTTTCAGTTTTGTATTTTTCAAAACTTATTTTAAAGCTTATTGTCAAAAACAAGTATATTTCATCTTCTATGTGTATTGGATTCTACCCATACACATTGTGCTTCAAAAGTGTTATAATATCTTATTTTTGTATCTATATAAGTTTGAGAAAATATCGGTTTTTTATTTCAAAGTTTGGTTTTTGAAAAATACAGTTTTTGATTTTAGACTTAATTTTTTTACCTTAAAAATAGTTCAAATTGTTTGTAATATGTGTTGATTTTTTATCACACATATCTATATTTTAAATATTTACATGAACTTATTTTTGTGAAATTTATGGAGTTTTATAGAAATTTATAGGTAATTTAAAGTCTAAAATTTTAACCCTATAAAACAATTTTCTGGGTTGCTAATGGTCGACCAATCGATCGAACAAATATGCACAGGCTTTAGCGCTCGACCGAACAGCCAACCCTTCTAGAGAGCTTGCTCTCTGATTTGGCCTCGGTCGACCGAGCAGCGCCAACCCAGAGAGGGGGCTCTCTGGTTTTTGCCACGGTCGACCAGGCAGTCGACCGATAGGCTTAGCCTTGGGGGCGGTCGACCGACAATCCCAACGGTCAGAAATCTGACTGTTGGTCGGTCGACCGAGCGGTCGACTTACTAGTCATTATGGGTATGTTTTGACCCCAACGGCTATATTTTCTAAACCTCTATAAATATGGGTTTTGAGGTCAGTTTTTTACAAGACTTTTAAGAGCTATTCTTCCCAACTTCTTAAATATTTTCAGCAAGTTTTCAAAAGAGGTTTTTGTGCCAAAACTCTTATACTTTATTTGTTTCAAAGTTTTTGGAAAATCAAAGAAAACAAAGTTCTGGGAAATCAAGTTTAGAGTTTTCAATTCTTCATCTGTCAAGAGATTTTTCAAGAGTTTTTTTTTTGTATTTTTCTTTCAAAAACTTTGTTTTACTTACATACTTGAGATATTCACTTCAAATCTATCCTTTAAGATCTTTGTTTTGTGAGAAAATTCGTTTGTGATCTTTTTGAGATCACCAAGAGATTGTTTGTGATCTAAGTGATCACTAAGTTGTATTTTCTTTTTTGCTTTGTGCCTATCCTTTTGTGTAGAAGTGTTTGAGAGTTGGAGTTGTGTGGTCCTTTATGTAAGTTGTAATTTCTCAGTAGAGATCCCTTTGTGGAAGGTCCTGTGTGGACATACTTGAAATCTTTATGTGTGAAGGCAGGGACGTAGAGTAGTGGCTCGAACCTTAAAATATATCTTGTTGTTTGCGTTTGGATCTTCTTTCTCAATTCTCATCACTTTATACCTTGCATTGTTTTTCTTGCTAATACTTACATGCTTGATATAGTTTGTGTGCTCACACCTGTATTGAACCAAGAGAGCTATTAAAGCAACTCAACTCATAATTCAGAGGAATCGTGAGTAGTTCCAGAGCCCTTCACGAGAAATTCGAACTCGATGTTGCTTGTACATATTGTGTGTTTAGTATTAGTTTTTATTCTGCATTATTTTTTCTAAATTAGTACTACACATATTCACCTCCCTCTAGGTGTACTTTCAAATCTAATATATATAGGGATTTCTGTACCTCAGCTGGCGGTGACGTGACCCAATCTCTACCACAGATCTATGGCACAGTGTAGAAGGTAAAACAGACGAAAAATCCCACTAAAATGACTATCAATCACTTTACTGTTACAATTGAACCAAATACCCTCAGTTTTATTTTTAACTTACAAAAAACTCTTCCTCCCCAATTTTTTACCGGGCCCAAAAATTATTTTTTCATACAAATTTCCGTTGAAGTAATCTGGAGTTATAAATTTACTAATTCATCCACACCAATATGTAAAGTGATAAAAAAAGATCGGATCAAGATGACGAGCAAAAAAGCAGCAACTGAAAAAGGTAAAAATCATGCGTGAACTCTAGAAAATTGGTTATCATAATTTTTTATAGTTTATTTCTAATTTTTTTCCAATCATTTCTATTTAATGAAAATTTTCACACCTTACACAACATTTTGGTTTAAATCTCAGTCTCGACGCTCAAAAAAGATGTCTTACAATTTCGTATTTCATGTTGATATTGAAAAAACAAACAAAAACAAAATTTTCAAATAAAAAAGGTTTTTTATTCACATTTCAAAGTTTAGAATGTCAAAGTCATTTTTTATTGTTTCTTTTATAAGTAATGCGACCAAAGTTGCAGTATTTAAAAATTAATGATTTGAATTAAAAAGTGATTTTAATCATAGATTAACCACAGATTGTGAGTGTAAGCTTTTTTTTATTTGTTTGTTAAAAGAAAACTTCAATCAAAGTCACAATCTTTGAAAATAATAATTTAGAACTAAAAAGCGATTTTAAAAATATTTCAAAGTTATACTAAGATTTTGTGTTTGATTAAGTTTATTTCGTTAAAGAAAATTGTGGCTCAAAGTCGTAATCTTTTAAAATTAATATTTTTGAATAAAGTTATGTATAAATATTTCAAGTTATAGACTGTGACTTTGAGTTTTTTTTAATTGTTTGTTTTAAAAAACTGGATAAGTTGTTAAGATCACGACGATCTTGGTCGTAGTCTTTATTAAATAAGTTGTTGAGAACACTGCAACCTTGGTCGCAATATTGCATAAATTTTTTTCTTAATTTCAACCAAAGTTGCAGTATTTAATAAATAAATTGTCTAGAATATTGGGACATTGGTCGCAGTCTTCTAAACTTTCTTTTTTTTCTATGGCCTTATGTTATTTAGTTTCTACATCAGGAGTGAGGCATGAAGTGAAGTTTTGGCCCATGCGATCAAACCTAAAGCCAATGTGTAAATAATAAGAAGATTCAAGAAGCACATTCATCTGATTTTATTAATGCTATGAAAGGATACCTTTCTGTAACATATTTATGACATTCTACAATGAGGATTTTGGAGCAGACAAAAGTTTAAAATTAAACATAAGTATCTTGAAAATCATAAACCAAGACAACCAGGGTCCAAGATGCTTTGAAATCAGGGGTAAAAGAATCCAGTTAATAATAGAGGATGTGGCACTTATGCTTGGTCTACCTATCAACAGAGCTGATCTCATTATGAATAAAACATGTACATTGAAGAACAGGGTAGTATTAAGCACTATTCAAAAATATTAAGAAAATCACAAAAATATTCTTTGAAGAAGTGTTGGATGAGCTTTTAGTGAAAAAAGAAAGAGAAGTGAATTAAATGTTATAAAAGATGAGCAGGTGGAGTAGCAAGTAACATTGAATTAAGTTATAAAAAATAGACAAGGACTTGCAGTTCAAGAGTTCACTACTTTGATAATTCTTTATATGTCAGCGACATTGTTATTCTCTAGTAGTAAATGCACGGTGCTTTAGTATTTCAGGGACCAAATTGTAAATATTTAGCTAATGAAGAGCATGTGTTGGGCCAAAACTGTGTGGACAGTTCCTCCTTAAATCACTTGACAATTTCAGGCTTAATACATTTGAGCTACAATGATGTTCAGTACAAATTCTTGAAAGTATAATTGTTCTATTGTTAAAAACTGATATTAGATGCATATATATGGTCACTGATTATATAACTAATAAATTAATATCTGCTACAGTTTTGGTTATGTGAAAGAGCTGAAATTGTTGAGGTAAGAAAGAAAATGGAGGAAAAAACTTCAATGGCAGTACGATGTGACCTGCACAATATTAGTAAAGCCCTACTTGACATCAAACTATCAGAGATTGAAGAAGAAAATGTTAGTATAAAACAACACTAACCGTACATAATTTACTTACTGTTTTGTTAAAAACTACGACTGTAGTTGTAATATCCCTATAATACGGTATTTGTATTTTTTAAATATTTATTTGATTTCTCATATTATTTTTTATTATTAAATATATGAAAAATATTTTGAAATATTAGATGTTAATTTGGCTATATATATTATTGCCATTATTATTTATTAACATTTTAAATCACAAAGTACTATAATTTCTAATACTATCATTATTATTAGTAGTAATTGTTACTATTATTATTTTATGATGATTATTATTATTTATTGTTATTGTTATTAGTGTTATTATTGTTGTTGTTATTGTTAATGATAATTATAATTATTAGTATTATTAATTTTATTATTGTTAATTATTATTATTTTTAATATTATTATTTATTATTATTGCTATTATTGTCAATTAATATTATTAATATTATTATTAATATTATTATTAATATTATTATTACTAATTATTATTATAATTGTTACTAATAATATTGTTGCTGTTATTGTAAGTTATTATTATGTATTATTGTTATTATTACAACTACTATTATTGATAATATCATTATTAATACTACTTTTATCTGCTGCTACTAGTATTATTATTATTGCTTGTTTCCTAGACCATTAACCATAACCCTTTAACACATATATCATAACCCTTTATCTATACCCATAATCTAAACTCAAACCCAAACTCCTATAACCCATTATCCTATAACCCGTTACTCAAAACCCAATATGTACCTCCTATATATAATCTCCTAATCCTAAACCTCACCCTATTCATCAACTTTAATCCTCTTTCTCGTGCTGCATCGCCTCTCCATCTCCATCCCTATATTCCATGCTTCCCACCAACCTCCCTCATTCCCCTGGCTGCCGAGCTCTCCCTTTCTCCGGCATCCCTGAGCACCTACAGCCCACACATGGCCTCTACACGCCCCAAGTTGCCACCCCTTGTACACCTAGCAACCACCGTGACAGCCCGGAGTCGAGCACCACACCTCCACGGCCTCGTTGAGCCACCAAAGTTGCTTGTGAACTCCGCCGTGACTGATTTCCTCCAGCTGTGCCTCCCTCCCTCTTGCCGTGAGCACTCTCTGTGTGTGTGTGTGTGTGTGTGTGTGTGTGTGTGTGTGTGTGTGTGTGTTTGTTTGTTATAATGTGGTGTGTATTTATATTTAAGTATAAGTGGTGTGTTTTATATTTAGGGGTGTGTGTGTGTGTGTTTATATTTAAGTGTAAGTGTGTAATTATGTATAGGTGTGTATGAGTATATATATGTATATATATGTATATATATGAGTGTATGTATGAGTACGTGAATGTGATCTGTATGTTTGGATTTGTGTGATATTTGTTAATGCATGCGTGTAATATGTGCGTTCGAGTGCACGTGCATGCGTGGGTGACTGTGCAAGTATGCATGCGTCTCTATATCTCTCCCCCTACATCTCTTAGTCCTCTTTTCTATTTGTATTGTTTATATGTTACAGCGATACGGACCCGCTCGTGCGATCCAAACAAGTTTACAGAAGACCCTAATCCGATCCTGATTCGTATTCGCAGAGTGCCGATACGTCAAGCGATTCGAAAACCGACACACGAGATGATTCGGTGATCCGTACCGGTTCGTACAGTGCAGACCAGACAGCGATTCAGGTTCAGAATCGCATTATTTCATGTGAGTATTTATTTTGTATTATTACTTATTTATCATTATCATGGTTACTTGTATAATTACTCATATTATTTCAATGAGCATTTGGCTTATTTTATTTGTATAGTTGTTCATATCATTCCATGTGATATCGATGAGTGTTCATTTTATTTGTATAGTTTATCTAGAATTTATCTGCGTCATTTCATGTGTTGTTGTTTGCCACTTTTGACTTGGGACTGGTTGTGGTATACCTTAGATTGGACTTGGTCTTGTAAATTAACCTAGTTGTGATAAATCCTAGAATATTATTCGATTGATCTTAAGGTTAATTAGTTCATGATTGAGGTAAAAAAATTCATATTTTACGTGGAGTTTCTCTCTACCTATTATAGTATTCTTGTCTTCCTTTTTATTTCTATTCTTTCTTTAGTTTCCTTAATTTTATATCATTATCAGTCGTTATTCCATTCTTTATTTATATGTTATCATGTGTGAAAGCTTATATGTGATATTGCAGTGGTTGTGATTTATTATAATTTATTTTTATAACTTGTTCGGGTTACTTAAGGCTTAGCGCTTATACGTGGGGATTTGCTTGCGTAAATGTGTCGCCGACTCTCGTCGCATCTCCGCTTCAGTATATTCTGAAAAGCGGGGCATGACAGGGTTTTCTTGGTATCAAAGCCTAGGTTTTTGACTTGTGATCTTGTCTTTTGATATTCACAAGAAGACCTACTTCTTACCGGTAATTTGAAACAAGTTATATAACACTGCAATAAACATATATTTTTCACACTATGATATTGAGTTTACTTGAAAATTGACCGTCCTCCCTTTGAAAATCTCCTTCTTGATCTTTTGATGTCTCTGATTTCAACTCTTCTTCTAGAGTAATCTGCATTTTTTCTTGATTTCTATCCTTCTTCCTAATTTATTTTCCTGATTTTGTCTCTTGGAACTATCGCTCCATATTGAAGTTAGCAGCAAAAGTCAGAGTAATGTCGCAGAAGCGTGGTAAATCTACAATGTGCCGAGAAGCAACATGTAAGCTTGATATCTTCTCTCTTGATTTAATTCTTTCATCATTCCCTACTTTATTGAAACTTCAGGGATGAAATTTTTATAAGGAGAGTAAAATGTAGTATTCCTAATTAATAATACGGTATTTGTATTTTTTAAATATTTATTTGGTTTCATATACTATTTTTTATTATTATTAAATATACAAAAATTATTTTGAAATGTTAGATGTTAATTTGGCTATATGTGTGTGTGTGTGTGTGTGTGTGTGTGTGTATGTATATATTATTCCATTATTATTTATTAACATTTTTAATCACAAAGTACTATAATTTCTATTACTATCATTATTATTATTAATAATTATTATTAGTAGTAATTGTTACTATTATTGTTTCATTATGATTATTATTATTTATTGTTACTGTAATTAGTGTTATTATTATTATTGTTGTTGTTATTGTTATTGATAATTATCATTATTAGTATTATTAATTTTGTTATTATTAATTATCATAATTATTGTTAATATTATTTATTATTATTGCTATCATTGTCAATTAATATTATTTTTATAAATTATTATTGTTACAACTAATATTGTTGTTGTTATTGTAAATGATATATTATTATTACTACTACTATTATTGATAATATCATTACTAATACTGTTTTTATGTGTTGCTATTAGTATTTTTATTATTTCTTGTTATTATTATTATTTATTGTTTCTTAGACCATTAACCACAACCCTTTAACCCATGTACCAATAACCCTTTATCTATACCCATAATCTAAATCCAAGCTAAACTCCTATAACCCATTATCCTATAACCCGTTACCCAAAACCCAATATCTACCCCCTATATATAATCTCCTAATCCTAAATCTAGCCCTAATTGTCAACCCTAATCCTTCTTCTCAGCCATATCTCCTCTCCATCTCCATCCCCATCTTTCATGCTTCCCACCAACCTCCCTCTTCCCCTTGGCTGCGAGCTCTTCCTCTCTCTGGCATCCCCCGAGCACCCACAGCCCACGCATGGCCTATGTACCCCCATGACTGCTACCCTATGCACACCCGACAACCACCGTGACAGTCCGGAGTCGAGCACCACACCTCCACGACCCCCGTCGAGCCACCGATGTTACTTGTGAACTACGCCGTGCCCGATCTCCTCCGGCCATGCGTCCCTCTTGCCATGAGCACTCTCTCTCTATGTGTGTTTATTTAGTTGTATGTGTCTTTGTTTGTTATAATATGGGGGTGTATGTCAATATTTAAGTGTAAGTGGTAAGAGAGTGTGTATGTGTGTGTTTATATTTAAGTGCAGGTGTGTAATTATGTGTAGGTGTGTATGAGTGTATATATATATATATATATATATATATATATATATATATATATATATATATATATATATATATATATATATATATATATATATATATATATATATATGGGTAAAGTGTTCCTAGTAGGTCTCCTTAGACTACAATCTAAGGAGGAGTATTAAAACTCCAACATCTCTAAAATAATTTCACGTTCCGACCGCACATTATCAACTTCATGTCCTAAGATGTACACATATAAAAAATCAAGTGATTTCGGGTTCGTTTACTCTATTTTCTTTGAGTTCAAATATTAACGGTTTTTTAAAGTAGAACAAAATGGAACGACTAGATCAATAAGTAAACAAAATTCAAATCATTTGATTTTTTATATGTGCACACTTAGAACATGAAGATGATAATGTGTGGTCGGATTGTAAAAAAAAATCGAAATGTTGAGGTTTTAAGCCTCCTCCTTAGATTGTAATCTAAGTAGACCTACTAGGAACACTTTACCCTATATATATATATATATATATATATATATATATATATATATATATATATATATATGTATATATATGTGTGTGTGTGTGTGTGTGTGTGTGTGTGTGTGTGTATATGTGTGTGTGTGTGTGTGTGTGTGTGTGTGTATATATATATACATGTAAGTATACACACACACACACACACACACACACATATATGAGTATTTGTATATATGTGTGTGTATGTATGATTATGTGTGTGTGTGTGTGTTTGGATTTGTGAGATATATATTAATGTGTGTAATGTGTGCGTTCCGTGTACATGCATGTGTGGGTGATTGTGCAAGTATGGGTGTGTCTCTGTATTTCTTTCTTCCCTATATCTCTCAGTCCCCTTTTCTATATGTGTTGTTTATATGTTACATCGATACGGACTCGTTCGTGCGAGCCAAACTAGTTTACAGAAGACTCGGACCAGATCCGGATTCGAGTTCGCAGTGTGCCGATACGTCAGGCGATTCGAGGACCGACATAAGGGATGATACAGAGATTCGTAACGGTTCGTACAATGCAGACCAGATGGAGATTCGAGCCCGGAACTGCGTTATTTCATGTGAATGTTTGCTTTTATGTTATTACTTATTTATCGTTGTCAATGGTTGTTTGTATGATCACTCGTATCATTTCATGTGAGTGTTTGACTTATTTTATTAGTATAGTTGTTCATATCATTTCATATGATATCGATGAGTGTTCATTTTATTTGTATAGTTTATTTGAGGATTTATCTGCGTCATTTCATATGTTGTTATTTGTCACTTTTGACTTAGGACTGGTTGTGGTATACCTTGACTAGACTTGATCTTGTAATTGACCTAGTTGCGATAAATCTTAGAATATAATTCGATTGATTTTGAGGTTGATTGGTTCGTGATTGAGGTTAAAGATTTATATTTTATATGAAGTTTCTCTCTACTTATTCTGGTATTCTTGTTTTTCTTTTTATTCTTGTAGTTTCTGTAGTTTTCTTGATTCTATATCATTACCAACCGTTATTCTATTCCTTATTCATATATTATCATGTGTGGATGTTTATATGTGATATTGCAGTGATCGTGATTCATTATAGTTTATTTTTATAACTTGTTCGGGTTACTTAATGCTTAGCACGTATACGTAGGGTATTTTTCTTGCATATATGCATCGCCGACTCTCACCGCGTCTCTACTTCAACGTATTTTGGGAAGCGGGGTATGACAGAATTTTCTTAGTTCAGAGCCTAGGTTTTCGACTTGCGATCTTGACTTTTTGACTTTTGATATTCACAAGAAGACCTAGTTCTTAGCAGTAACTTGAAACAAGTTATATATACACTACAATAAACATATATTATTTACACTATGATATTGAGTCAACTTGAAAATTGACCATCCGCCTATTGAAATTCTACCTCTTGATCTTTTGATATCTTTGATTTCAACTTTCTTCTAGAGTAATTTAAATTTCTTCTTGATTTTTATCATTCTTCCTAATTCTATTTCTCTAATTTTGTCTCTTGGAACTAGTCGCTCCTTATTGAAGCTAGTAGAAAAAGTCAGAATAGCGCAGCGAAAGCGTGGTGGATTCATAAAGCGCCTAGAAGCGACGTGCAAGCTTGATATCTTCTCTCTTGTTTTGATTCTTTTATCATCCCTGCTTTATTGAAATTTGGGGATGAAATTTTTGTAAGTTGGGTAGAATGTAATATCCCTAATTAATAATACATTATTTGTATTTTTAAGTATTTATTTAATTTCACATATTATTTTATTATTATTATTAAATATACAAAAATTGTTTTGAAATATTAGATGTTAATTTGGTTATATATATTATTGTCATTATTATTTATTAACATTTTTAATCACAAAGTATAATAATTTCTATTACTATCATAATTATTAATTATTATTATTAGTAGTAATTGTTACTATTATTGTTTCATTACGATTATTATTATTTATTGTTATTGTTATTAGTGTTATTATTATTGTTGTTGTTGTTATTGTTATTGATAATTATCATTATTAGTATTATTAATTTTGTTATAGTTAATTATTATTATTGTCGTTAATATTATTGTTATTATTATTTATTATTATTGCCATTATTTTCAATTAGTATTATTAATATTATTGTTACTAATTATTATTATTATTATTACTACTAATATTGTTATTGTTATTGTAATTTATTATTATGCATTATTATTACTGCTACTACTATTATTGATAATATCATTACTAATCCTATTTTTATGTGTTGCTATTAGTATTATTATTATTGCTTGTTGTATTATTATTAATGGTTGTTCTCTAGACCATTAACCACAGCCCTTTAAACCATATAGTCATAACCTTTTATCTACACCCATAATTCAAACCCAAACCCAAACTTCTATAACCCATTATCCTATATCCCATTACTCAAAACTCAATGTCTACCCCCTATATATAATCTCCTAATCTTAAACCTAACCATAATCATCAACCCTAATCCTCCTTCGCATGCTATATCTCCTCTCCATCTCTATCGCATCTTCCATGCTTTCCACCAACCTCCCTCTTCCTGTTGACTGCCGAGCTACCTCTCTCTCCGGCATCCCATGAGCACCCACTGCCCAAGCATCGCCTCTGCACCCCCTATGGCTGTTGCCATCTGATGCACACTCGGTAACCATTGTGACAGCCTGGAGTTGAGCACCACACCTTCATGGCCTCCGTCGAGCCACCAACGTTGCTTGCACTCCGTCGTGCCCAATCTCCTCCGGTTGTTCCTTCCGCTTGCCGTGAGCACTCTCTCTATGTGCATGTGTGTGTGTTCATTTAGTTGTGTGTGTGTAGGTTTGTTATAATATGATGTGTGTTTATATTTAAGTTTAAGTGGTGTGTGTTTATGTTTTAAGTGCATGTGTGTGTGAGTTTATATTTAAGTGTAAGTGTGTAATTATGTGTAGGGGTGTGGGGGGGTGTGTGTGTTTGTGTGTGTGAGTATATATATATATATATATATATATATATATATATATATATATATATATATATATGAATGTATGCATGAGTACGTGCGTGTGATCTGTGTGTTTGGATTTGTGTGATATATGTTAATGCATGCATATAATGTGTGCGTTCGGGTGTACGTGCATGCGTGGGTGACTATGCAAGTATGGATGTGTCTCTGTATCTCTCTCCCCCTATATCTCTCAGTCCTTTTTTCTATGTGTATTGTTTATATGTTACAGCAATACTGACCCGCTCATACGAGATGATTTGGAGATCCATACCAGTTCGTGCAGTATAGAGTGTCGATACATAAGGCGATTCGAAGACTGACACACGAGATGATTTGGAGATCCGTACTAGTTCGTGCAGTGCAGACCAGACGGCGGTTCGGGCTCAGAACCGCGTCATTTCATGTGAGTGTTTGCTTTGTGTTAATACTCATTTACTATTGTCAATGATTGTTTGTATGATTACTAGTATCATTTCATGTGAGGTTTGGCTTATTTTATTAATATAGTTGTTTGTACCATTCCATGTGATATCGGTAAGTATTCATTTTATTTGTGTATTTTATTTGAGAATTTTTCTGCGCCATTTCAGGCGTTGTTGTTGGTCACTTTTGACTTAGGACTAGTTGTGGTATACCTTCGACTGGATTTGATCTTGTAATTGACCTAGTTATGATAAATTCTAAAATATAACTCGATTGATCTTAAGGTTGATTGGTTCGTGATTGAGGTTAAAAATTCATATTTTATGTGAAGTTTCTCTCTACGTATTCTTCTCTTTCTTTTTATTCCTATTGTTGCTGTGGTTTCCTTGATTCTATATCATTACTAGTCGTTATTCCATTCTTTATTTATATGTTATCATGTGTGGATGCTTATATGTGATATTAAAGTGATCGTGATTTATTATAGTTTATTTTTATAACTTGTTGGGATTAATTAAGGCTTAACGCGTATACGTGGGGTATTTTTCTTACTTATATGTGTTGCTGACTCTCGTCACGTCTCTGCTCTAGCGTATTTTGGGAAGCGGGGCATGACAGTAATTGAATTATTATGTTTTTTTCTCATAGTTTGGTGATTTATGAGAACCGCGATCAAAGTCACAGTTATTAAAACCCAATCTAATGTTGGCTAATTTTTTATTAGAACTGGGACTTAGGTTATAGTCATGATAAAACATATTGTGTGTAATATTTACATCTGACTGCGACCAAAATTGCAATCCTGGGTAACACAAGTTTTACTATTTTTTTTGTTATGCTGCGATTTTAGTTGCAGTTCTCAATATTTGGTTATAATTTGATATATGTTTTATCTAACTTTTAGATTTTAAATCAAATGGCCAACATTTCAAGTGAGAAATAACTATGATAGGCCTTTCTGTAGATATAGTTGAGGAGAAAATGTCAGAATCAATTATTACATGTTATTATCAGAATAGAGGGACGAGAAAGTGAAGAATTATAGATTTTGAGAGCTAAAAATTTATACCTGAAAAACAGAGTTCTGTATTGACTACCGCGACCTTAATGCAGCCTGCCTTGAAGACGAGTTCCCACTACTCATCACTGACGTCATGATTGGCAACACCTGTAACTTTAAGAGAATGTCTTTCATGGATGACTTTTCAGGGTATAACCACATCAAGATGTACCAAGAAGAAGAAAAGCATACTTCATTTTGGGCACCGTTGGGGGTGTACTGTTATACTATTATGCCTTTCGGGTTAAAGAATGGTGGAGCAACCTATCAACGTGTAATGAGCACAATTTTTCATAGCTATCTCCGGAAAATGGTGGAGTGTTATGTCGACGATATTGTTGCAAAAAGTCGCGATCAAAATGATCATCTTCGTGACTTAAAAATAGTGTTCGATATAATGTGGGCCTATCAGCTGAAAATGAACCCAATAAAGTCTTTCTTGGGTGTTTCAAGTGGCAAGTTCCTGGGATTCATTGTCACATCGAAAGGAATCCATCTTGATTCGGACAAGGTTAAAGCTATTCAGAGCATGCAACCACCTAAGAATCTTAAGGAACTTAGGGGTCTGCAAAGTAGGTTGGCCTATATCCGAAGATTCATTACAAATCTCTCAGGTCGTTGTCAACCTTTCACCCGGCTTATGAAAAAAGGCGTCTCTTTTGTATGGAATAAAGCCTGCCAGGAGGTTTTCGAAGGTATTAAAGAATATCTCATCAAGCCTCCAGTCCTGATGGCTCCCACTTCAGGAAAATTATTCTTGCTCTATGTAAGGCTATGGACCATTCTCTAGGTGCTCGTCTTGCCCAAAAGAATGACGAAGGCCATGATCAGGCTGTTTATTATCTGAGCAGGACCCTGATAGGAGTTGAGTCCTCGTATAATTCTATTGAGTAGGAATGTTTAGCTCTTATCTTCACCGTTTAAAAGACGTGACATTACTTGGTTAGCCAAACTATACATGTCATTTTCAGAGTTAATCCCTTATGTATCTTCATGACAAAACAGGATCGCTGAATTCGAGGTTAGCTAAGTGGGCCATCCTCCTGTCTCAATACGACATGCTCTTTTTCCCTCAAAAGACGGTCAAAGGTCAGGGCCTTGCAGACTTTCTGGCAGCTCATCTGGTTCCGAAGAGCTCAAAGCTTCGTGAAGATATTCAAATCCAATATGACCTCAAAGAATGAAATGTAGCAGATTTTCTTTGATGGAGCATCAAGAACAGGCCCCAAAGGCAAGATAATCGCTGATGTGAGGGTGATATTTATCTCACCGCAAAATCACGTTCTTCCTCAGGCATTTTCATTGACAACACCTTATTCTAACAATGTAGCAGAATATATTGCCCTACTTATCGGTCTCCAGCTCGCTCATGAAATGGGGGTACGATACCTTAAGGCTTATGACGACTCAAGCTGATCGTCAATCAAGTCAAAGGAGAATACGATATTTAGCATGAAGACTGGGTACCATTTCACCATGCAGTCATCGAAATAGCCAATTCATTTGATGGCTTTTACATCGGGCATGTGTCTCGTTTCTAAAATACTAAAGCAGATGCTTTAGCTACACTGGCGGCTACATTGGCCTTACCCATTAACGCAACTTATCATCTTACGGTGGCCGCTTGATGCCTCTTCTGCCCGAAATATGCGTTGGAAACTAAAATCCATGCAATATCAACAGGCTTCGAGCCTAGAGATTGGCGGTTTCCCATCATTGACTATGCTTTGCATAACATATTACCGGACGACCCTAAGGAAGTGGTTTCTATCTAACGAAGGTCTCTCCACTTTTACTATGATCCCATAGTAAAGACACTCTACCGCGGTTCATATGACGGTATCCTGCTCCGTTGCCTATCTAACTCTGAAGCACAAGAAGTACTTAAAGAGGCACAGGATGGTATACGTAGGGCTCATCAACTAGGTCTGAGACTCAAGGATCGATTACACAGACTCAGTTATTATTGGCCAACCATGATAGCTGATACAATAAAATATGCAAAAAGGTGTAAAGCCTGTCAAATCCATGAAGACTTCATACACCAACCTCCGGAGCTACTTCACCCGACTGTTACTTCGTGGCCATTCGAGCTGTGGGGAATCAATGTCATAGGACCTATCAGCCCACCCTCATCCAAAGGTCATCGATTCATCTTAGCAATAACCGACTACTTCTTAAAGTGGGCAAAAGCTATACTACTTACTGAAGTCAAATCTTTCAATGTGGTAACTTCATTAAACAACATGTCATCTATTGATTTGGTGTCCCCGGGCTGATTATTCATGACAACGGTCCCCAGTTTGCAAGCCAAGTATTCTATCAATTTTGCAACAAATACTAAATTCAGAATGTGGCTTCAACCGCTCATAACCCTACTGCCAACGGTTTAGCGGAAGCATTCAACAAGACAATTATTAAGCTACTCAAGAAATTTATTTCATAGAGCAAACGAGATTGGAATAAGAAGCTCAGTTAATGTCTTTGGGCCTACCGAACTACGGTCCGAATCCCAACAAGCAACATGCCTTTTTCTCTGATACATAGGTGTGAAGCAGTATTCCTCTAGAGATCCAGAAGTCGTCGCTACGGGTCGCCTTAGCAACCAAAATGACAAAGGAAGACAATGATCGGCTACGCCTTCAAGTATTCGAAGCCCTAGATAAGAAACGATTACAAGCTCAACAACGCCATTGAGTTGTACCAAGTTCAGATCTCGAAAGCCTTCAATAAAAAGTTAAAGAGAGGGTATTCCAGAAAGGAGACTTAGTTTTAGCCGTCAGACGACCCATGGACATGACACACAAAATAAAAGGCAAATTTCAACCCAAATGGGAAGGGTCGTTCGTGATAGAAACAATCTACTCAAATGGGGCCTACCGCCTAGCAACTCCAGACGGCGACATATTCATGATGCCGGTTAATGGCAAATTCCTAAAAAATAATATCCTTGATCACATTAACACCTCACCTTTGATTAGATAACTACTCGTTATGACTATGTTAACATTAAACCTCTGGTCATTCAAATTGCTTCTCCTTCCTCAAAGAAGTATCTTTTACCCCCAAGTGGAATTGATTTTGATTCTACTCCCGATCAGTCAAAGATGATATCTCAGCATAGAATGCCAAACTACCTGTCTCACTCCCCCACGGAGTTCTTCTTGACTCTTTAATCCCCAGTAAGATTTTAGAGGTCACTAATGGAATACAGAAATGTTCACTTTATGTGACACGATCCGAGCCTCCAGTAAATAAGGCTAGAGGAAAAAATTGGCTTTTAAGTCCAATATAAATTCTCAACAACTCATCATGCTGAAGGGAATAGCATGGCTATCCCAACTCAAACGGTGATTGGTAAAGGCATATCAAATCCGTGGACAGCTGAGGATTTGCTAAAAATCCTATGGGACCTGATCCCATTTGATTTCCCTCCAAAATCGCTTGCCAATTCCTGTCCATGGAATGGTACGACCACATAAAATAATATTCATTTCTCTAATGAAGTGAATCATAAGTCAAACCTATCATGTTAACATTAAACCTCTAATAGTGAGACTCTGACATATTTCCCGGCGGATAAAATCAACATCCCCGGCGGAAGATTCTAATTTTTTTCCAGCAGATCAAGACTTTACTTGTCATTCTCTTCCATAAAATGACAGGCCCACCTAAAGTCACAAGGCAATCTCTGTTAGTTAACAATAAACCTCTGAACAGTAGATTCAGACCAACCCTATTATATCTGTAAAAGATCCTTGAACAGTAATGCCTACAATTCAATTCTTTTTTATACCTCAGGATAAAGAATTCTTGCTATTCTATTCAGTCTCTAGGTCGGTCATGTCCAGTCAATCACCTCTGAACCAACGAGTTTCGATCTTCAGTCATGTAGGGACTTTTCATTCTTATTGTTATGTTCAGTTCGTCACCTCTGAACGGTGGGATTCTAAACTTGGCGGCGTCTAAATCGATCATGTCCAGGTTATCACCTCCGAACTGCCAAACAGCCAGGTTCCCTCTTTGTACCGTCATGTCCAGTTTATCACCTCTGAACAGTACAGCTCTGAATTTGGTATTCTCCGAACGGTCATGTCCAGTTCGCCGCCGCTGAACCAATCGGATCCCAAACTTCATCCTTTAGTCCTTTATGGACTTCCCTTCTGTTGTCATGTTAACATTAAACCTCTGAACATTAAATTGCGAACCTGGTGTCTCTTAGTTGGTCATGTCCAATCAATCACCTCTGAACCAACGGGTGCCCATATTCAATTCACCTATGCAGTCCCTTGTGGGCTAGCTGCCAAATTAATATGACTACCTCTGGCAGCGGATTCAGAATTTAGCGTATCTTAGTCTATCATGTTCAGTCAATAACCTCTGAATAGACAGGTTCCTAAAATCGGGTTCACCCTCTTAAGCTTTGTTGTCATGTCCAGTTCGTCATCTCTGAACAACAAACGCTCTGAGATTAGCGATTTCTCAATTGATCATGTCTAGTTTTTCACCTCTGAATCGACAGATAGCTAAGTCTCATTCTCCTCATTTCAGTAGGGACTTTTCATTCTTGTCGTCATGTTCAGTTTGTCACCTCTGAACGACAAAAGTCCTAAATCTAGTAATCTTCAACCAGTCATGTCCAGTTTGTCACCTCTAAACTTACAAACTCCAGACTTCATTTTCTAGTTCAGTAGGAACTATCACATTGTTGTGGTGTCAAGTTCATCACAATAAGTTCATGTCCTGATGGTCTTTGACCTTTTATGTTAATGTTGACCTCTGAACAGGAAAATTATCAAGTCGCTTCATTATAATTTCATCTCTAACAAGATTTGAATCGAGTTGTTACTCAAACTTAATGGTGGTAATTTATCAAATAACTAATTCTATCACGTTTTCAACCTCTGAATAAATTAGTAATATTCTTATGGTATAAGTAGGAAGACTATACCATTATCTTGTTTTCTTTGAGATCTAAATTTAAACCTGAAATTACTGCAAACTTAGAAAATAAAGAAAAAAGGACACGACAGAAGAGTCAAATAAAATTATGCTTTTTGATTGATTCAAAGAAAAAAGAGAGAGATACATGGATTACAAGGTACGATTGTGTTTCGTAGGACTTGATCCGTTCTTCAAGTGTAGCCAGCCTGCTCTTTCTTTGTGCAACGACTCTGATGAAAACCTGCGATCTCAGCTCAGCTTCGTTGAAGTTCGCCATTTGGGACAAGCGAGCCTCGATTTTCGTCAAAGTTGCCCTCTTCGCCATCTCCTGCTACAGGACTTCATCGTTCTGGGCGTTGAGCTGCTCTAATTGAGTGATCTTCTCGAGACGCACCGGTTCAGCCTTGGACAGGAGAAGATTGGCCTTTTTGATTATTTCTTTGGCCTTTTCAATCTTATCCTCGGCATCGAGAAGGGCGTTGCTGGAGGCATCTATAGCATTACCTATCTCTACCTTTCTTGCCTCTAAGAACTTCAAATCCGAAGATACCGTCTCGGCTGCTTCTGTGTCTCCAAGTGAGCTTTCTGCATCTGAGCCATGAGATGTTTAAGCTCTTTGTCTACAGATGGAGTCAAGTCCGAGCTGCTAAGGCGACTCCACTCACCCACGTCCCTCTCGAATTTCTCCACCAATAGCTCTAGGGTAACAGCTTGGTCATCCCCTCTGAAATCTCTAATACTCTTAATATTAAGAGAGAGGACCACCTTCAGAGCTGCAAATGAAGTGGTCAAGCCTTTCAAAATCAAGACAATAGATCACTTCAAGCTTTTATAAAAGTTGTCAACCATTTCCGTCACAAATTCCTTCTCAGCTTCAATTACTTTCGGTGAGCGAGTAACCTCCAAAGATAAACTCTCCATCAGTTTCACCATCATAACAGTGAAAGAAGTGGTAGAAGCACTTGTCGGAGATGGACGAGGAATCGTTGGCAACTGAGGGGAAGTCTTTATCAACACCGATACACTGGCCGCGAGAGAAGTAGGGCTGGTGACTACTCCAGAAAGAGCTGGCTCGATGATCAACATCGGAGACACCAGGCTGTTGATTACCCTGAGACTGGTTGTTGCCAAAACCAGCAGCATCGTGGAAGCCACCGTCATCTCACTGGCCGATTCAAGCGGAGGTGTGATTGATTCTGTTGATAATATAGGAGGGAGAATAGTGAAATCACCTAGAGGGGGGAGAATAGGTGATAATGCTAATCTATTGAACTAAATGCGGAATTTAAAAACTAATTGCTATTACACTTAATGCAACCAATAAGTGATGCACACACAACCAAACCAAGCATATAAATATGAATGATCAATATGAAATAATGCAAGGCATAAAGTAAAGAGAGAGAGAGAGAGAGTAAGAGTCAATGGATCAAGCGCAAACAACGAGATTTGTTTCGAGGTTCGAGCACCCAGCTCTACATCCCCGCCTTCACCCAGAAGGATTTCGAATCCACTAGCTTGTCCACAAAGGACTCCCACACAGGGAACCTCCAACGAGGATTTGGGGCAATACAATAACTAGGAGTACCCAACTCCTCTCTTTACAACCACAACCTCCTTCTTGAGGCAAAGCACCAAGCCAACAAACAATCACCTCACAACTTGAGGGATTAGCACAAAGCTACACAAGGATCACCTCACAACTTGAGGGATGCAACCCACTTGTACAACATCCTCAACACAATGAGGGAAAGGCACAAAGCCAAGCAAATAAGGGGTTTACAACTTGGTGATCAAAAGACCACAAACAATCTCTTTTCCCACAAAACACAAAGACCCTATAGATAGGATAGAATGAAGCTCAAGTGTGGAAAACAAAGTGTTTAAAACAAAGAAAAATCACTTGGGAAATCTTCACAAAGATATAGATTGAATGAGCCAAAACCAATTCCCAAAAGACTATTTTTCTTTGAAATATAAAAACACTTTAAACAATAAGATTGATCTTTTTAGCACAAAGAAACTCTTTTTAAACTTGTTTAAACACTAGAGAAAGCTTAGAAATTTCGTCCAAAAAATCTTAGAGAAAACAGGCCATTAATGGGGTATTTATAGCCCTAGAAAAATATAGTCATTGGCAGCAAATTCTGCCAAAAATGAACTACCGATCGACCGTTCGGTCGACCGGCCAATGGTCAATTTTTGACCGCTGGCAGCTACCGGTCGACCCCCGGTCGACCGGCCCCAGAACCAGAGAGCAACGGCTCTCTGGCCGGTCGACCGCCCTGTCGACCGGAGCAACCCGAGAGTGGGTTGCTTTCAGTCGGGCGACGGTCGGTCGACCGGTCGACTGATACGGCTACGTGCACAATCTTGTGCACATCCGGTCGACCGTTACGGTCGACCGCCAGAGCCTGGCAGCCAAAACCTGGGACTGAAAAACTGGATTTTTAATCTCATAAAAATTCCCATAAAATCTCTAAAATTCCACAAAAATAGTTTTATCATTTTTCATTGAAATACAAACTTGTGTTAAAAAATTAACACAAATCTCAAACATTTTGAACTATTTTTGTGTTATAGAAATTTTGCCAAAAATCAAAAACTGTATTTTCTAAAACTTGGATTTTTGAATTGAAAATACGTTTTGTTCAAAACTCATCCAAATACAAAAATATGGTATTAAACAACATTGAAGCATGTTGCATATGGATGGAAATCCAATATACAAGAAACATATACATATCCATGTTTTTGACTTTAATTCCAAAATATGTTTTGTTAAAAATACCAAAACATAAAACGCATGAATAAGTAACTAAGTTTGTCTAGGAAGTTAAGCATGCATGTATATAGAATGAATCTACTATATATAAAACCATTTAAACTTGTTTTGATCTATCTATTCATGAAACCAAGATGGTTAAACCAAAAACAGAAAAACCGAAAATCAATATTCAAAACATGAAACGTGTGTGTATTGTGAACTTGAGCATATCATACTATTCTAATTTTTACACATGGATCTAAACAAACTAAAAACTATGGTACCGATGTCTTCTTGTAGAGTGCCGTCTCCAAGCCGACTCGATCCAAAACTTCGTGATCCACCGAGCTTGACTCCAATGAGTGCTATATATGATCTTGTCTCTCGGGCTCTTGAATCACCATGTGAATAGCTCCAAAACACCTTTGTTGAAGCTAATCACCTACTAACATCTTGATTAATAATCTGAAACTAAAATCACAAGATTATTAGTACACATAACTACATGAGTTAATCATCATCAAAACTAGAGTGGAAGGCCTTTGGGCAACAATCTTCCCCTTTTGATGATGATAAAACTCATGGAGTTATATATGCATGGATTAAAGTTAAGCTTCAAAGAAGCTCCCCCTTAACTCATGCATAGGAAGAAACATAAGAATATGCAATGAAAGCTTATAAACATGTATGCATAGACATGCATAAAACATAGATACCAAATACAAAAACATGTTCTTTATACCAAACATGAAATGCATCAACATGCATAAACAAAACAAGCTCTTGATACCAATTAAAAATCAAACTTAAACAAGCTCTTGATACCAATGAGAAAACATGTTCTTAAATATTGCTCTTGATACCAATAAAGCTCTTGATACCAATAAAAATCAAACTAACTAAACTATGTTCTTAAAACACTCTTGATACCAATACATGATATCAATATAAAAACATGCATAGTCATAAAAACATGCATATAAACTCAAATACTTCTCCCCCTTTTTGTCAATCATCAACAAAGGGGTCTAAGTAAAAACAAAACACTCTTCTCCTTTTTGTTCGAAACAAAGAATCAATAAAGGAGTGACAATAAAACAAATTCTTCCGACATGATACCAATTTTGAGTAAAAAAATAAGCATCTTGATACCAATATTGAGAAAACAAATAAAATCTTGATACCAATTTAAAGTATTATTCTTTTAAGCATATGATACCAAATTGAAATTATTATTTTCTATTATAAAGCAAGGGAGTGGAATACAAAACCAATAGTAAACCAAATACCAATTGAAAGATAAAATACGAGTTTTCTCCCCCTTTATGAAATACCAATTAAAACGATGATAAAAAAATTTTATTTTTCACAAGCTTAAGTATTGTTATTAAAATATCAATTGAAAACTAATCAATTGAAACATGATGATCATTCAAGCTTTAGCATAAACAAATATATATATGTATGAAAATTAGATACCAATCGAAATTGATACTATTTGAAGTGTAAGCATACACACATAAAAATATATATGAGTATACAAAAATGTCAATATTGATACCAATTGAAAGAATCCAATGATACCAATTGAAACAACAATAAGGTCAAGTGTATATCTCATATAACCTACCACCCATTCATGTTCAAGTTTAAAATGATTTTCACTATAAAGCATACATGAGCATGAACTCCCATCCAGCCGCCCGTAGAAGGTAGGGTTTTCAATATAGGTTTGAAAATATTGAATGTTTGAAAAACTCCGCCATAATGAAGAATCCGAACTAGTTAAATGAAAAACTTCTAAACTAGTACGAAATCCTTCAATCAAGGAATAAAACATAAATATTTTCATGAAATACATGTAAATCACATGGCACTAAACACTCGAAATCTATAAAGTCCATACATACTCATGAAAAACATAATCATGAGAAACAATTTAAATGAAGTGAGTGTACAAGTGTTATGTGACACAAATAATCATGAAAATAGACATTCAAGCTCAATATTCCTCAAAACATGAAAATCATCAAAACTCAATTTCTTCAAGGCAGATGTATGTCAAGTATAAACTAAAGTATACATACATATCCAAACACAACGAGTCCACAATAATATATGCATTAAGGCACGTGGCTCAAAGGATGTATATGTATAATTAATAGTTTAGACAACATAGACATATACATAAAGTGAAACACATAATCATAAAACAAATCCAAAAATGGGAATACAAGTTTAAAATGCATGAATCATCAAAACTAGACTATACTAGCACATCTAATGGGAACAAATAAGCATTCAAGCACAAACATATATGAAGATTTATATGTGGCCCACTATACGTACAAGTATAAATCCTAATCTTAATGAAAACTAACATCTAAACGTATATTCAAAACATGAGGCATAAAACGAGACATAAAATAACATGATAATCATAAAAAATGATCATTATGTAAATCCACATGCTATTAGAACTATGATGAGCATAATAGCTAAACAAATAGTGAGAACACAACAAATGATCCATATAAACATGGGTGATCTCAAAGGCTATACATGCATGTCAATGGTCTAATAATCATGGCATTGGCATAATGAACAATAAAACATGACATGCTATAAATCAACGACATGAGAAGCATGCAAATATAAACGGGAGTTAGAGATTGATACCAAAACTGATGAAGGCACCTTTCTAGTTCTCCAAACCAATGGTGGTCCTCTCCACCAAACTTCCCTTGAAAGCGATGCATCCAAATTGTTTTCTTTAAGCACGGAACGCATCCACTTCAAGGTACCGCCACTCTCACGTGATGCGAGAGCCCACACCTACATCAAATATCATAGGGGTGGTCTTTGGTACCCATTTCCTTTTGGGTCCATAGGGGTTAGAACCTTTCCTAACCCAAACAAAATTAGTTGCTAAATTTTCATCATATATTCTATCATAGCAAAATCTAGCAAGGTGGCCCTTTCGTCCACAATGTGTACACGTGTACACATGAGCATACATAGTGTGATGTTTGTGACCGTGATGAGCATGTGTATGCCGTGGAGGGTGTGAATGCAAAGATGGAACTTGTTTCTCTCGAAACAAAGATTCCAAGCGTGTATGGCTCATAACACAATGGCTCAAAGTGGAGCCCAAACAATCAACACTTTTCTTCAAAACATTTATATCATTTTCAATACTTGAAGATAAAGTGGAGCATGCAATAGGTGTGCTAGGTGAGGCTACACTAGCATGGCAAACATGTGAATCTATATCATTTTGCAAAGATTTATTTTTGTTTAAAACTAAATCTAATTCTTTTAAAATAAACTCAATTTCATTTTTCAAAGAAAGATTATCTTTTAAAATAAAATCTAATTTTGAAGATAAAGCTTCATTGTTTTTCAAAACATCATCACAATCATTTTGCTTTTCAAAAATTCATTTTCCTTTAGGGCAAGTTTTAGTTGAGATTTAAGTGAGTCACGTTCACTAGCAATCTCTTCCTTCTCTTGCAAAGTCAATTCAAAATTTGAACACAAATCCTTCATTTCTTCTTTTAGTTCAAAGTTCTCTTTTTCAAAAGTTCATTTTTCCAAAAACTTTTCAAGCTTTGTAGCAAGTTCTACATTTAAGGTTTGAACTTCTAAACATCCATAGCAATAGGAACTAGAGCTATCATCTAGTAGAGATTTCGATTGTACCTCAAGGGAGTCATTCCTTGGACCATGAGGCAACGCTCGTCGGACTTGTCTTTCCTAGATCTCCTCATCCTATCGATAATCTTTGGAAGCTCGGGAGAAGTCATAATGCTCCAAACTGCAAAAGCCGAATCATAGTGAGCAAACACATGTAAAAGATCTTTATCAAGAGATTCTCTAAGTGTCTTAAGTGCAAGTGCATTGGCCTTTCTATGCTTGCTATCATTAGGGTAGGATTCCTTGGTAATGACTTGGTAAACTCTAGAGCCTAGGGCTTTCAAATAACTACTCATCTTGGCCTTCCAAATATCAAGTCTAGAAATATCAAACATAGGAGGGCTATCCATGAGTGCAACTATTTGTGTGAAAAATGCAAAAGTAAATGAAGATTAGCAAACCAAGATCTCACTCCTAGGTGGTTAAACCTAAATATCAGGAGCGGAGGCTCTGATACCAATTGAAATCACCTAGAGGGGGGTGAATAGGTGATAATGCTAATCTATTGAACTAAATGCGGAATTTAAAAACTAATTGCTGTTACACTTAATGCAACCAATAAGTGATGCACACACAATCAAGCCAAGCATATAAATATGAATGATCAATATAAAATAATGCAAGGCATAAAGTAAAGAGAGAGAGAGAGTAAGAGTCAATGGATCAAGCGCAAACAACGAGATTTATTTCGAGGTTCGAGCACCTAGCTCTACATCCCCGCCTTCACCCAGAAGGATTTCGAATCCACTAGCTTGTCCACAAAGGACTCCCACACAGGGAACCTCCACCGAGGATTTGGAGCAATACAATAACTAGGAGTACCCAACTCCTCTCTTTACAATCACAACCTCCTTCTTGAGGCAAAGCACCAAGCCAACAAACAATCACCTCACAACTTGAGGGATTAGCACAAAGCTACACAAGGATCACCTCACAACTTGAGGGATGCAACCCACTTGCACAACCTCCTCAACACAATGAGGGAAAGGTACAAAGCCAAGCAAATAAGGGGTTTACAACTTGGTGATCAAAAGACCACAAACAATCTCTTTTTCCCACAAACACAAAGACCCTATAGATAGGATAGAATGAAGCTCAAGTGTGAAAAACAAAGTGTTTAAAACAAAGAAAAATCACTTGGGAAATCTTCACAAAGATATAGATTGAATGAGCCAAAACCAATTCCAAAAGACTATTTTTCTTTGAAATATAAAAAACACTTTAAAACAATAAGATTGATCTTTTTAGCACAAAGAAACTCTTTTAAAACTTGTTTAAACACTAGAGAAAGCTCAGAAATTTCGTCCAAAAAATTCTTAGAGAAAACAGGCCATTAATGGGGTATTTATAGCCCCTAGAAAAATATAGTCGTTGGCAACAAATTCTGCAAAATGAACTACCGGTCGACCGTCCGGTCGATCGGCCAACGGTCAATTTTTGACCGCTGGCTGCTACCGGTCGACCGGCCCCAGAACCAGAGAGCAACGGCTCTCTGGCGGTCGACCGCCCGGTCGACCGGAGCAACCGAGAGTGGGTTGCTTTCAGTCGGGCGACCGGTCGGTCGACCGGTCGACTGATACGGCTACGTGTACAATCTTGTGCACGTCTGGTCGATCGCTACGGGTCGACCGTTACGGTCGACCGCCAGAGCCTGGCAGCCAAAACCTGGGACTGAAAAACTGGATTTTTAATCTCATAAAAATTCCCATAAAATCTCTAAAATTCCACAAAAATAGTTTTATCATTTTTCATTGAAATACAAACTTGTGTTAAAAATTTTAACACAATCTCAAACATTTTGAACTATTTTTGTGTTATAGAAATTTTGCCAAAAACTAAAAACTGTATTTTCTAAAACTTGGATTTTTGAATTGAAAATACGTTTTGTCCAAAACTCATCCAAATACAAAAACATGGTATTAAACAACATTGAAGCATGTTGCATATGGATGGAAATCCAATATACAAGAAACATATACATATCCATGTTTTTGACTTTAATTCCAAAATATGTTTTGTTAAAATACCAAAACATAAAACACATGAATAAGTAAGTCAAAACTAAGTTTGTCTAGGAAGTTAAGCATGCATGTATATAGATGTTGACACTACTTAAAAAAGACAAGATTCTTATTGGTCCGAACAATGTCTAAACTTGTTGACATTTACAAAAGACAAGTGACAGACGAGCTGAAGACCAGTTTTCACCCATCTCCGAGGGACAGGGAAGCAACTTGGACTCCACTGATCCAGCAAGCAGACAGTGAACCCGGATTGTTTCTAAACAGACCTCAGCAGGTCTAAAGATGCTAACATTTAGCATCGCATGAGCCCAAAGGGATAGCCTCGCTTGAGAGGCTAATATCACCCGACTTCGCCTTGAAGCCATTTCAAAGCCTCGACGGAAGCTAACTTGCAACTTCACCACAGAGGACTTCTAGCTCCGCCAAAGGGTTTCTTTTGGACTTCGCCAGAAATCGTCTCTAGCTCCGCTACGAGCTTAATGCGGGCAGCTCCGCTATTGGTCTGCTATGGTCAACCTTTGACCAATCAAATCTCCGGATGAGATCGGATCCAATCAGATCAAATCTAATTAAGATCAAATCAGAGATCAATTTGGCAGTTGATTGCCACAATCTCTTGACTCTTCTAAAACGAGTGAGAAGATCAGGGGAAATCCTCCAACGATATGGAAAGGATCAAAACAGATCAAGAAGATCAACCGACTTGCCAATTCTAGCTTCGCAGAAGCTGATCCTAGCCTCGCAGCAAGGCTACTTTCCAGATTTTAAACAGATTCGATTCAATCTGTTTCCATATTTTCAAGGGACGATTATACCCTTGCTCTCCCTATAAATAGCCCGCCAGGGGTACAAGGAGACACACACACATGCATACGGGAGGACTCCACAAGCAGAGGCTTCTTCATAACGCACCGCGCGCTCTCGAATTCAGAGACCTTTTAGAGAATTTCTTTCTCTAACCAGGGTGTTGATACCCTAACATCGTCCTTCTTCTCAAGGAATCTCCGGAACCAGGCGAGAAGGAATTCCTTATTGAAGGCGATTTTGTGAAGCAGCAAGAGGGTTCTACCAACCTTCTGTTCTCTGATTCCTCGAACCAGGCGAGAAGGGAATCTCATCGCTCGCATCGTCAAAGGGACAAAGTGGTCGCGCGCTGACCAGACTCCTATCGGCACACTTCTCCAGAATCTCTGAGGGGATCTACTTGTAATCTTTTTAAGAATACTTGTAATTTAGCTCCTCAAACCCTTTTTTTTGTAAGTTTCCCCCTTTGCAAACATAATGGAAAACAAGATGGCGACTCCGCTGGGGAAGAAATTCTCCACTGTCGAGAATCAAGTGTCGCAATGCGACGAACAGACCTTCGGGTCTAACTCTGAATTCAGAAAAGCTGGTGCAGCCAGAGCTTCTCTGGCTAAATCTTCAAGGAAAGTCTCTGCGGAGACTGAAAAGGTTCTCTGCGAACCTACTGCGGTTATTTGGCGCAATAAGGAAGCACGTCCGCAGTCTGATTCCTTACTTGTGAGAACTGGTGGTTCAGTTCGATCAAGGAAGATTTGAAGAAGTCCTCTCTGGGGGTGGCCCAATGCTTCGAGCACGGAAGCATAGGAGGGTTTCCACGACCAAGGTTTCAAATCAGAAACCGGAAGCAGAATTCCGCCAACACCCCTCAGCCTCGCGTGTGGCTAATCAGGTTCCCTGCGAACCTAAGTCTCCTCTGCCAAGGCGGGTATGGAAGCCTAAACAGGAGTCTTCAACCAAAGCTTCAGGCGTAGCTACGCCTAAACCGCGCCTCTCTCGCCAAGAAAAAGGCAAGATGCCTGTCTGCTCCAATCATAAAGTTACAACGGCAATCATACCGTTGTCCAATTCAAGAGCAGCGATGTCTCACGCCGGCCTTGTTCTCACGAGCGAAGCTACTATACCACAGCGTACGCGCAGGGTCCATGACCGCGAAGCCGAAGCCAAAGTACCATCTAAGGCTAATTACCTTCGCAGTAGCATAGCGGGTAAAGCACCACAGCGTGCTCCGCTTTCCAGTGCGTCAAGCACTAAGTTCGCGTCTGATGGTGAAGCGAGAACCAAGGCACTAATCAGTGCTAATCCCATCTGCAGGGATAAAAGAAGCAGGACATCGCCCTATGTGCGATCCAGAAGAGCCTTTGCGCTCGATTGCAGGGACCCAACCGGGTCTGATTTGAGGAAATTGTTGGCTAATAGACAAACCTCTTCCCCCTGTTGTCGACAAGAGGGATGTCAGTTGGTGACACTCCACTCGGTCCATTGCCAGCTGGGACCAGTCCCCGCCACGCCTCCAAGACGACGATCAGTTTTTGATCGACTGACGGTACAAGCCCCGGCGAAACATCGCAAAAGGAGCATCTCGCGAGATCTACCCTCTGCATCCGTCAACATGACCGGAAGAGAACGAGAGTCCCCAGATCCAGATTACAGCCCAGGCTTAGGCGAAGTCTTGGTGCATGAAGAAGGTGTTTTCCGAAACACCAGATCTAGGGTGGCGATACCCTGCAATTATGAACAGCCTTCTTCCTCGACGGCCCTAGCCTCGTCACAGCCCAGGAGGTCACTCCAATCATCAGATGAAGAAGATGAAGACAGTGGGTATGCCTCTTCGGTGACAGTTAGCTCGGTACGAACAGACAGAGTATCAGTCAACATGGCTGATAGCGCTAACGACGACCTTCGTCGGCGCCTGGAAGCTCAGGAGCAAACTTCCAAGACTCAGCAAGAGGCTCTGGACAATATTCAACAGATGCTCGCACAACTCCTCAGTGACCGGAACAACAATGATGCCGGGAGCAATCACGATGAGGAAGAGCATTTCAGCAATGAGCAGCCAAAGACGGAGAAATCCAAAGAGGGTTCTTCCTTAGACGCTGAGGTCCTTAAGGGCCTCCAAGCTCAAATTGCATCCCTAGCTCAGAGGGATGAATTAAAGAAGGTAGAGGCAGTCCGCCCTTATCCGCTAGAGTGGGATTCGGTGCCATACCTACCGAAGTTCAAACCGCCAACGCTGCATACCTATGATGGAAAGAGCTCGCCAAATCAGCACATCTACTATTTTCGGTCTCAGACTGGTAATGTTATAAGCAATGATGCCATCATGGCTAGGCTTTTCATTGGCACCTTAAAGGGGGTGGCATTTGACTGGTTTCGCAGTTTTCCCCCGGGCTCTATCAACTCCTGGATCGACCTGGAAACTCGGTTCCTCTCTCGTTTCTATGAGGATGATACCGAAGTAACCATGGATAAGCTCCTCTCCACTGTGCAGAGGAAGGGCGAATCTGTCCGTGACTACATTGAACGGTTCAGAAACTTATCCTTGATGTGCCCAGCTGGGATGCCATTACCCATGCTCTTGCAGACATGCAGACACAACTTCCTAGACCAAGTAGAAGTTCGCATGGGGGCTGTCAAAGCCCACACTTGGAAAGAATTAGTCGAACAAGCTGAGATAGCCGAGAAGTCGGCTAAAAAGTTCGAACCATCCGCCCCTAGAGGCAAGTGGGGGATGAACAACAAAGGGCGTGGTGACCTACCGCAATCTTCTCAAGCTAAAGGCAAGAGACTATGTCTGTGGAACTATCTGGAGTGTGCAGTCAAAGGCCAAGAAGAGCGGCTTCAACAATCAGGAGCCTAAGTTCCCTCCAAAGCAGTACTCGTTCAAAGACGATCAGGTGGTCACCATATTCCATCTGCTCCACAAAGGGAACAAAATGAAGCTGCTAGATGCGCGGCGTCCCAATGAGATAGGGCACACAAACGACCCTAAATACTGCCTCTACCACAGGATGGTTCACCATCCTACTAACAAGTGCTATGTCCTCAAGGATAGAATTCAAGCCTTGGTTGATGCCGGGGTTCTAACGTTGAAGACGGAGCAAAAGAAAGTCACTGCCAATATGATAACTCTTGAGTTCGGCAGAGCTCCAAAGGTCACAATCCCTGACGGGACTTATTCAATCCCTGCACCACGGTGGAAGTCAAGCATCCTCCAGCTACAGCTCAAGATAATAAGGATCTTGTTCCTTAACATTGGAGACAGGAGAAGTCATGTGGATACATCCAGACCTCGTCCAAGACGTACAGCGGGATTCGAAAGAGCCCAACTCAAAGGGCAAGTCTTGCAATGTCATCTCCATCCTGCCAGACGACGGCAATGTGACATCGGCTTCCCTCAGTGATTCCGAAGGAGAAAAGCATGCTTGCGCAGCGCAAGCCGATGCGCCTCAACAGACGGGCACCCGATCCGGAAAATCATACCTGAGGCAGTATGAAAAGTCTACTGACGAGATACAACAGCAAACGACGTCAGTGCAAGTACCAGCATCCACTCCAATCCCAACCAAGGGAAAAGAGAAGCCTAAGGAGGTACGATTCGACCACGTGTTGAAGAAAACCACCAGGCCAAGGGTTTGATACGCCCTTTCGGTTTGACATATTGGCTCAGCTGGCCAATATCCCAGCTCGTATCACTATACACGAGCTCCTTCGCCTCTCAAAAGAGACAAGAGAAGCACTCAGGGATGCGCTAGCCAATTCAGAAATCCTTTCTGACATGCATGCCTGAGATCCCTAACAACGACGTCCAGTCTCCTTGCCCGGAATGTCATCATGCACAATCAAAGGTGCCCGCTATTACCTTCACAGCGGAAGATATGCTTCTCAAAGACAACAAGCACGATCGACCTCTGTACTACACCGGATATATCGGTTCAACATGCATTGAAAGAATACAAGTCGATCCAGGGTCTGCACTCAGCATCATCCCCAAAAGGCTTCTCTACTTCCTCGGCATACCATTGTACAGGTTGTCCGCAACCACTACTACAATATACGGTTTCAACGCGGGAGCAGTCATCCACTGGGGAAAATTTGACTCCGTTGCAGAATCGGGAGCCTGAAGTCAGAAGTGACATGCTATGTCATTGATGCTGACACATCATATAACCTGCTGCTGGGACGGCCATGGATCCATGCCAATTGGATCGTCCCTTCCACCCTCCATCAATGCTTCAAATATGTTGAAGATGATGCGACAGTACGAACTGTCTTTGCTGAGAGGCAACCATTCAAAGGGGTGAAAAAACTACTTCACTGACGCTCTCCTATATCAAGAGGCCGGTGGAGCACTCAAAGAATCGTTGCCGGACGATGATGAAAGTGGCAACGAGGCGGATCAGAATCCGAAACAGGCATCCAGCCATTCTGATTGGTGAACCAATTATAGCATGTCTCAATAATCCCCTAGTAATACTCCTTCAGAGGATGAAGGTGAATGGGTAA